>CAJNIZ010045600.1:0-16310 GCA_905231905.1 Symbiodinium pilosum | reverse complement strand
TATTAATGCGAAGTCAACATTACTGACAAAGGCATTGGGATTCGCTTGAGCTTCGCAAGCTGCACCGATCACAAATGTAAGCCCACTAGCACACGCTGCGCAGGAATGTGGAATGCTTGCATTGCATCTCCGCTTAGCGCATCTAAGGCACTCCAGGCGCAGCGTGTGGTGGTCGTGTTCGTGGCTGTTGTCGAGGCTTTGCCCTGGATTCAGTTCTGGGTTTCCCGTTGCAAGAGCAAATCCTACACAGCCTCCAAGGCTCATCGATCTTGGGGACACCCCGGACCACATCCTGGCCAGAAGCACTGAAATTGACGGCCCGCACAAATCTGTTATGCCGTGGCAGTTTTCTCGGAGTCCTGCATCATTTTGTCGCCTGGCACAACATGATGGATTGAAAGCAAGTCAAGCCAGTGGAGCGTTGCCTGTTTGCGTGTGGATGTAAGCCTCAGCACTGTGAGTCCGGGATTGGGCCACACCACATCACACAAATCCCAAGTTCCTGGCTGGCAAACCGCAAGCTAGGCGCTCTGCCCTTACCAAAAATACAAAATGCATGCGAACACGCAAATACGAAGATGCCTGCACAGCGGAGTTGGCGTTCTCGTCTCTGGAGACAATTGCATTACATCCTGCGCGTCGGCATCCTATTCTTGCACGAAATGCGGAGAATAAGGCTGGCCTGCAATGTGCCTGATCCAATGCCACAAGCCATCGCAAAGCTCAGCTGTTCTAAAAATGAAGCTGGCAACCAAGAAACATCCATGTGTTCGGCTACATTGGTGAAAGTTCAACCCATCAAGCATTGAGTTGAATCGAGATGGTTGCCACCGAATAACATACCCACAAGATATGCATAAGCTTTTGTTTTCCACGAGCCGTCCAAATCAAGCAGGATTTTCCGCAGTCATACACAAACATGTTTAAGCATTCCTGACGCCAAACGACAAAAGCTCGGCGCGGTGCCGATCCCAATCTTCTTGTTATCATCCAGCATGGAGCTCGACCTGGGATGCTTTTTCTGTTGGTGAAGTTGGTAAACTAAGTTGCAAACTCAGCGGGCTCGTTCGAATGATGGATCTGTTTTACATTTGATTTTGCTCTCTTTTTCGATGTTTAACCCTGTACGATGCAGGCTTCTCAGGCCCAAGCTCGGCAAACGAGCTCACCGCACAGGCTCCAAAACGAGAAGAGCCAACAACAGCTGCTGACACAAACGAACATAAGAAGGCTTGCGGTACCGAAGTTGTTCTTGCACCACCAGTACTACTATTTGTTCTTCTATTTCTCTACTTCTTCTTGAATATCCATTGAAATTGTGATGTGGAGATGGCAGATACCACACCGCCACCAATGTCTGGCCAGGTTCTTTCAAAAGCAGCCCCTCCAAGTGCACCCAACGTTGCTCCGAAGAAGGGTGCGGAGGGCAGAGGCAGGAGCTGAAAGAGTGCCTGAAAGCCTCCTGTGTGCACAGGGATGATCAACCTGTATCTTTATATTAGCAGGGTTTCGGATTACACCTCCAAGTTTGAATCATCCTTGCAGTTGTCATTCTTGTTGAGCATACCAGTTTCAACACTTTCTCAATGGGAGCTCCAAGATGACCACACCTCAGTTTCCTCAGAGGTTAACTCAACTTTTGGACAGGTTTCTGTAGCACAGGGCTACAAGAAACAGGCTATCATACAATCAGAGGGTTATAGCTTAAGGCTACAGTCCCTTAGGAACAACTTGATGCATGCCATGAATGGCAATGCAGTCCTCAGACTAGATCACACCTCAAGTCAAGTCAGGGGTTTTCTTGAATTACAACTTGATGAGTTAATCCCCCATACCCCTTTCAAATATTCCCCTCAAGAAATTTTGCAATATAGGTCAGTATCCTCTAACCCTATTCATGGTTCATCCTCCCAATCCTTTAGATCCCTGCCCATTGTTCAGACCACACCGCAGTTTCACGACCCATGTCCGCACGCTAGAGCCAAGCACAAAGGCAGATCAGGTACAAGACGTAGGCATCAGGACCCCGAAGGGGTATACCACGATTACAAGCCTCGTAACGGTCGTAGACCCAAAATTCATAATAATTCAAAGAATTCAGCTGGAAAAGCCTCGAACACCGCCGTCACGCGGCATGCCGGGAGCCCCTTAGGGGCGAACGAAGAGTGTACCCCACAGGAAGGGGGGGAAAAAATGCGCCTAGGCAGGGGGCCAATCAACGTAGGCTGTGTCGGCAGTCCTATCGCCGCTGGTGTGCTCAGCGCAAACAAGGTAGGTTGATGGGGGAGGCCTCCCCACCAACGTCCCCCCCCAAGGTCACAAAAGCCGCCCAAAACAACGCCGCAAGGTTTAGACAGACCCTAGAATGGCAAGAGCACATACAGAGAAAGAAGAAGGCAGACAAGACCTGCAGGTGAATAACCGTATTATCCACCTGGTGTTCAATAAAAAGGGAGGTAGGACACACTTCATTGGAGTATATGCCCCACATTCTGGTCTGGATTATGAACAGTCTAGGCAACCTTTCTGGGACAAACTGGAAGAGTATATCAGCAAGCTGTCGCAGCCAGCGCCTGTATATATCACAGGGGACTGTAATGTTAGATTTCAAGCATATCACCCCAATGATTCAGGAGTTACACGGCCATTTACATATGGTAAGGGAAGAAAGTTCATGGACCACTCCGCTGAATCTAACAGAAGTTTGTGCGTCAGAACTATGAACCTTCTGGACATGGTGGAGGCAGCTTCGTACAAGACCCCTAGCAGTACCCACCATATCACCTTCAGAGACAAAACAGCCCCGCCCTCTCATTGGAGCCAGTATTTATTAGACCCGCTAATCATGCAGCAGCCTTATGATAAACTCCATCACACCATGGGCCAAGATTCCCTTGCTGTAGCTTCCTGCATTAGAGCTTTCTTACCCCTCGAGTTACCCTTACCTCCACCCAAGCTTTCACCAAGCCCAGATCCTTACAGGTTTCAAAGACTAGACCACACCTTCACTAGACGACAGTGGCTTTCCACCATCAATTCCTGTAAGTCTAAGCTTCACACCCTCGGACCACTATTTGCTAGTTACAGAGGCTCAAATTAAGCTAGCTAAACGACAGACTACCCCCTCCCACGTAGTCAAGCTAGACTTCAATAAGGTTACACAGGATTCTAGAGCCCTGTACAACTCGCTTATAGCCAGAGCATACCACCAGGAGGAAGTAACGGATTTAGGCCTTAGCTCAGCTGACCACACCGCCAAAATCGTTTTTTATACAGACAGTTCTGGTTCAAAAGGCAAGTGCTCGGGCTCAACGCCGGCTAGTTGGGGTTGGTGTTATAAACAAGGACTAGACTGGCTTACGTCGCATGGTCCAGTTTGTACACACCCGTCACACTTTCGATTCATAGGAGCTCGCGTTGGTTCTAATAACGCAGGAGCGGTTTCAGCCATAGTCGATGCCCTTCTGTATGCTTTGGAACACGAGTACACGCATGTTCACATTCACACAGACAGTCAGTGGGCCATCAACACAATCACGCTCAAATGGCGCGCTAAAGCAAACAAGGAGCTCGTCCAGACCGCCAAACGTTTGTATAAACATGCAAGTATGGAGGTTACCCTCAATTGGGTTAAGGGCCACGCAGGGCACGAGGGTAACGAGATGGCTGACCAACTCGCGGAGCAGGGGAAGCAGGCTTTCTAGCCAGCACGGGGGCGTCAAATTCCTCTGCCGCCACTCCGTAACACGCCGCAGCCACCGCCACCACAGGCGCGCGCATTCGCGGAGGTTGTGCTCAAAGCCGCGTCGAAAGCGTTCATGTGTGTAGTTTGCCTAGTGCAGTGCAGCAGACAAAAGCATGCAAGCCGAGCCCTTCTTTTTTGTCCACAGGGTTGCTGGAGTTCGCTTCGCATGCTGGAGCATGCAGGCTTTGCCCGCGGGCTCCAGCATGCCATTATAGCAGCGCATTAGGGGGCCTACTTCCCTTGCGCGAGCGTCGCGCTTGCGAGCGTGCAATTCCAGGGCGTGGAGCGTGGGTGAAAAATGCTTGATAATGAGGCTCAAAGCGTTTGGGCCTCAAAGCGGCACTAGGCAAACGAGATGTGGCATGCAAGCACGCACCAGTTTACCTAGCTCCACAAACATGCATGAAAAAAGACATGTCACGTTCATGTGTGTAGTTTGCCTAGTGCAGTGCAGCAGACAAAAGCGTGCAAACCGAGCCCTTCTTTTTTGTCCACAGGGTTGCTGGAGTTCGCTTCGCATGCTGGAGCACGCAGGCTTTGCCCGCGGGCTCCAGCATGCCATTATAGCAGTGCATTAGGGGGCCTACTTCAGTCTCCAGCAACCCTGTGTCACGTCTAGCTGACTTCTCCCCTCACCGCGTCAGGGGTGTTGGAGGCGTACCTGGCGGCAAGAGCGTCAGGCTTGCAAGGCAGGGCCAGGATGCACCAAGAAGCTGAGCTGTGCAAAGGCAGCGGCCTTTTTGCGTAGCTGTAGGTGCGTCTATAAGTGCTTGCCTGCAGAAAAACCTGTTGCCAGTTGGCATCTGGCGGATGCAACTGCACGCGGCCGGTGCAGGCCGCAAGTTGCGCCAGCGAGAACATGTGTCTCTGGTGCGAGCGCTGTGCAAAGCGTTGCAACTTATTACGGCTGAGTTCGTCAGCCCAAGTGTTTTTCTCGCCAGCGATGTGCGTGACTTGAAGGCGGACATGGCTGCATGCCGACCAGGCAGCGACATCCTGCAGGAAGTCGCACAAGGGCTGTGTCGTGGTGAAGAGTTTGTTCGTGCCGGCCTCGGCGCTGGTGTTGTCGCTTGCAGTGGGCAAGCAAAACTTCCAGCGCTCGGCTGTGAGGCGGTGCTTGGCCATCATGGCCAGCGCCAGCTGTGCGAGCATTTCAAAGCAGGCAATATAGGCCTGCGCTCCCTTAGTCAGTTTGGGGTAGTGCCTGCGCACCTCTGGCATGCTCCACTGGTTCGCGCAAAACCAGCAGAAATCAGAGGAAGTACTTATCCAACCTCCGACGCCGACTGTGTCTCCATCTGCGCGCGCGTCTGCGGCGGCCATGCAACGCAGCACTGGGGCTTGGCGCAAAGAGACCACGCGTGCGTGTCCAAAGCAGGAGTGCAGCCAATGCAAACAGACGCGGCTGTCCTGGCAGAGGTGAATTTCGTGTCGGGTTGGATCTTGCACGCGGTCCCATGTTTCTTGGCGCGCGCGTGGCACAAGGGGAATGCTGGTCTTGTCTGTGACTGCGTGGCCGGCCACTTCGAGGACCTTTCCCCCCAGAGGGAGCCAGAGGCCTGCCGGAGAGCGTGCTATGATGCCGTCTGGCGTGAGGGCGTGGAGGAAATGCTGCCACATATTCGGATGCACGGAGCGCAAGGAGGTGCCCCGCTTACTACGCAGATCTTTGTATAGAGGGGCCATGTACGGTCGGAGCTGCGGGCAGGTAGTTGTGGCCCACATGAGAAGCCCGAGGAGCTTTTCAAGGGTCTTTCGAGTGACCTTCTTGGCGCGGGCAACATCCAGCAACTGCAGTTGGAGCTTGGCTAGCTTGTCTGGCACGAGAGTGACTGTCTCAAAATCGAGGTTGTAAAGCCAACCGCACCACACGATGCTATGTCCGAGCTGGGCTTTGCGCCAGCTTCTGGGGGCCTGGACGCACGCAAGCAGGCAGACCAGGAGGCAGGTCTGCTCCACGAAGCTGTGCTTAGCGAGCATGGCCAGGAGGTCGTCCACGTACAGCCAGGCCTTGCGCGAGTATCGCGCTAGGAGTGCGTGCATGATGCGTAGCAGGAGGTCTCCCACTCTCTGCCACCAGTATGCTGGAACAGCAAGCATCCTTGCTCGTCCTTCCGGACCTTCACGCATTTGTGCGCAGCTTTAAAGTCCAAAGACAGGCCGACGAACTGGCCGTAAGGATCATCATGCTCAAATGTGCGTGCCACATCCATGCTGGTGGGCAGGCGGACATGCTCAGGCACGAAACAGAGGGGGTTGGCATTGCAGATCGTGTTGTCCAAGACGAGTCGCGCCTCTTTGCCCTCGGCTTGCACTACGTTAAGCTTGCCAACAGCAGTGCGTGCAGGCCAGGCCTTCTGTGCGTCCTCGAGGGAGCCGCGGAATTCCTGGACCCAGCCGTTGCTGATTTCCTTGTTGATGAGCTCGTCTAGCAACTGAGGGTTCTTTTCGGCACGTGTCCAGTTGCCGGCGCAGCGCAGGAGGTGCATGTCATCCAAATCATCTTCTTGCAGGTGAGGCTGGCGCTGGGGCCACTGCACGCTGGATGGTAGGAACCCCCTCCTTGACCAGTGCAGGGAGGGCAACATCTGGATCTTGTGCGCAAGAAGCAAATGCATGCAGAAGTTCGAGGCGAAAAGGCTGGCCTGGGGCGATTTGCACGCAGGAGGAATTAGTGCAGTTAGGACGAAGGATGGAGTGCGCGAGGTGTGCCAGGGCTTGTTGATGCACGTCTGTAAGGGGATGGGAGTCAATCCCTTCACGCAAGTGCTTAATGACAGGCAAGAAGAGGCGGTGCCAACGAGCGCGAGCTGGCTGGTGGTTTGTGCGTTGGAGTGGTCTGCGGAACTGTGCAGGCCGGCTCCATCGCAAGCAGGTGGGCGGCGGTGCACCTGTGGCTCTGGCAGCAGGTTAGCGAAGTCAGCAACGCGGAAAATTCGTTTGTTTGTGGAGCTGAGGTACGGCCTGAAAATGTGGGCCACGGCTGTGGCCAGTGCTGGAGGGATTGCCTTTGGGGTTCCTGGGGCCGGCTGGCTGGGCTGGCAGTGCGCGCGGCTGAAGCAGAGCGTGCACGTCAGCGCGGACGCATGTGATCCAAAGCGTGCGGTCTGCTTGACCTTCTTATCGAATGCCTTCAGGACCGAGAGGTGCGCGCCACTGCAAAGCGCGATGGCGTTGCGAAACACTGCTTCCTTGCTTGCCAACCAGGAAGCGTTGAGGCGAATGTGCTCGACCGGCAGCTCGGGCGTCTCATCGAACAGAGCCGTGCTTATGAGCTGGGCCTCAGTGCGGAGCGCGCATGACGCGCGGGCCTCTATTGTATCCTGGTATTGCTTGCTAGAGACCCGCATTTGCCAGGGAACCCATTTTATGGTTACGCCGGGCTTAAACCACATGTGCACGAGAGAGAGCAAGCGTATGCTTGGCACGCAGTCAGAATCCAGGTGTTCTTCTGGATAATTGCTACGAAAGCTTGCCTGCAGGTGCGTGACTGTGCTTGCGTCGAGCCTGGGCGGTGCGTGCTCTGCCCAGACATTTGCGCGCACGGCTTGCTGGCTGGGCGCGGGATAAGGCACTGGAGGGGCGTGCTGCGCGTACGCAGGCAGCTCGTCCTGAACCTTGACCAAGGCCTGGGCGCGGGTAAGCGCGACGCATGCGTGCCATGTGCATGCTGTGCTCTGGGTCTTGCACCTGCAGAGCCTGCCAAAACTCGTCTGACCTGGCCTCAGCAAAAACGGACAGGTCTGCCGCGGTTGCGTAAGCGTATGCAAAGTCGGCGAGGCATGCAACGCCGGAAGCCTGGAGGGCCTCGACAAAACACTCCGGGACTTGGAGCTCCTGAAAGAGCTGCTGAAGGCCCGCGAGGGAATCCACATCCTTGGCCATGCTGCCTACCAAACAAGAAAGCTGCTGCGTTGGCTTGCTCTACGTGTACTTGCTGCCTTGAAAGAATGTAAACCTGCCTCATCACGCAAGCATGCATGCAGAGCGACGCAGAAACCCTTGGGAGCACCACGACGGCGAGGCGGAGGACCTGGGCAGCAGGATTGATTTCGGGGCGCAAGGGCTTGAAGGGAGTGCAGGGTTTTATGCTAAGGGGCTGTTGCGTGCCTCGCGTGCATTGACGCAAGCTTTGCGCATGCGCATACGGATTCAGCGGAGTCCGTCTGCACAAAGGTGGCAAACATGCCGAGCTTAACTCCACAGCAGGCTTCGGGACGGGGCAAAGGAGCGCCCGGCTCCAGCTGCGCCGCCATGAAAGCTTCTTCGCAGTCTCGAAGAGGGGTGCGCAGGGCGTTCCAAGGACCAGAGGTAACAAAGAGCTCTGGGCCTGTGTCTGCAGCCTGGTCGGGCATCTGGCCCTCGTGGGCCTCAAGGGCAGCTCATCGGCGTCTTCATTAGAGGAAGTTGCGTGCTCTCTGGCCCAAGCCTCGACCTCCAGGGCCTCGGGGTCGTGCTGCGAAGGATGCGCAGGAGCTTGAGACTGTGGTCATCTGTACAGAGGACCCAGCTGTCCGAAGGTGCTGCGGAGCTGATCGGGTGCTTGCTTGTGATGGGCTTGCCGGCTCTCCTCCTTGTGCATGCATGTGCTCATGTCCCGAGGTCCACATACTCCAGTCATCGCAAAGTAGAGCGGCAGCGGGCAGGCACTCGGCAGGGGGTGCAGAGGAGAGCTGAAAAGGCGGCTCGGGCACTGGCGCTGCGCCACCGCGGGCCACGCTGCGCTGCGGGCGCCAGCCAGCTGCGAGGCTGCATGCGAGCTTGCGCTGTATGCGCAGAGAGGCTAAAGTGTCATTGCGGGAGTACAGCTGGGCGCTGTCTCGGTGATGTCCCTGGGCCAACCTATCCTCCCTGCTGTGGTCCAGCTGTGCGCTGGCTGCAAGCAGCGTGCTTTTCATGCTGTGCAAGGCGAGGCTGTGAGCCTCAGGAGGTGCCGGATAGATCTGGACACTGCGCACAGTGCCGGAGGTTAAGCAAAGTGTGTGAGTAGCTGGCCGGCGCGAGCTCGTCGAGGCTGTCCATGTTCAAGGTTGCACGCAAAAACAGAAAGTCGGGCTCTTCTGAGGAGAGTCGCCCCACTGGGCGAGAGCTTTAAGCCACTGCAGCAGCCAGGAGCTGGCGGCGTCTCGGCCAGCTATCGGGTCGTCTTAGTCGCATATGCTGTTGCATGCAATCCGTGCGCGCTGAGCTGGATGCAGGACCACTCCACGCGTTGGGAGTCGCCTAGCGCGCACGCAAGCAAGCACGGTCCCGAGGACAAGACGCGTGCTGAGGCGGGTGTTTGGGCTGCAGACTGCTCGCTCCCAGGCCGCCAGGAGGGCCATGGGAATTGGCGTGGCTTCCTTTTTGTCCTTTGGGACCACTTGCTTGCCGTATGCTAGGACAACGCTGGATCCCAGCACCTGTTGCAGGTCGTGCCAGGCGATGATTTCAGAGAGCCAACGCAAGGCTTTGATGCACATGATAGGGGAGCCCTTGTGGACATCCCTGTCTTCTTCCTTGCTTGCGAGCGCGGCTAAGAGAAAGTCGGCCACGAAGGAGACATCCAAGGGCAGGCCGGCGGACTTGCGCATGGCCCAAAAGTTGGTGAAGTTGAGGCACGCATTAAGGTATTGCCGGAGGGTCCCCACGCTAAAGGGGGCGAGCAGGCGTGAGAGATGTTCTGCGAAGTGCCTGGAGGAGGCAAGCTGTGCGTGCAGGCTGCAGTCATGCTCGATGCGGTGGAGAATAAAGAAGAACAGTTGCCTGAGCTCCTCGCGCTTGGATGCCACAAGCACTTTGGTAGTAGTCGCTGAGCCTGCGTGCCTTGGGCGGAGTGGGCAGGATCTTCGGCTGAGGCAAGGCGGCGTCCCGCACAGGCCGGACAATGTCTGTTGCAGGCAGGGAGCCATGCCGGGCGCACCGGAGGTGTCGACGGCTTGTCTGGAAAGGCTGCGAGGAGTAGGCCGCGCGGGTGGCGGTGGAAGGCCGGCGGAAGAGCCAGGCAGTGACATACATGAAGTCTGAGATGCGGTCCAGGTTTGGGGCGGCAGACCGCTTACTTGCATGCTAAAGGGCAGACGCGGGCGGAGGAGTACAGGTGCGAGGCTTTGTGACCCCCAGCGCAGAGAAGGCCGAAAGGCAGGAAAGGCCGGGGGCGGTAGCGCCGTATCGGTGCGTGCGTGCGTGCAAATGGGCCGGCTCCACGCTCTGAGAAGGGGAGCCTGCTTCCGCAGACCAGAATGGGGAGGCGCCAGGCTGTCGCTTAGTCTAGAGGGAAAACCCCCCCCCCTACCTACCTGGAAGGGTTGGGGGGAAGGCCTGAGCGCAAACGGGCATGTTGAAGCAGCAGAAACAGTGCGGCAACGGAAGCTGCCGCGCAAACTTGAAGTGCCGTACGTGAGCAAGCGGCGGGCCTCATGAAGTGCGGGACCTGACAGGGCAAGGCATGCACTGAAGGAGGGGGGGCGTGACATGGCTGCCTGTCTGGGCTGGGCAGCGGCTCCCCACAGGGGAGGCTGCTGACCTGCAAGCGGCCGAGCGAGCGCGCTGCTACCGCAGCTAGAGGGGGGGCGGCAAGACAAGCTGAGCAATGCAAGGCTGAAGTGCAAGGCAGTGCAACCGGGGCTCTTTTTTGCCTGCGTGCGGTGCGTGCTTGCTTGACGCGCTAGCTGTTCTGCGCGCGCTCCTCTTTCTCTGCCTTTTTGCAGAGCGAGCACTTGCGCGGTGCGTGCGTGTCTCCGGGCCCGACTTTGTCGTTGCACGGGGGCCGGCCGTGCGGGCAGTGCGTCTGCGTGCATGCCACCGCGCAGGCGATGAAGCCTTTATGGTGCTTGTAGACGGGTCGCCCATTGGCCCAGCGCGCTTCTGAACCAATGTGCTTGCTGGCCTCCATTGCTGTGCCTGCAGACGGCGTGCTGGGGCTTGTCGGGCTTGTCGCGCTGGTCCTGGCGTCAATCGCGCGTGCTGCGCGTGCTGTGGTCGCTCCACGACCACCAGCCAGTGCCAGTCATCCCATGCGTGCTTGTCGCGCCAGCCACCACCTGGCTCCAGAGGTCGTCCACCGTCTGCTCCTTTGGGCCATCCCATCCATCTGCTTGCGTGCGTGCGTGCGTGCGTGCGTGCGTGCGTGCGTGCGTGCGAGAGAGCTAGGGCTAGACTGCAGCTGCGTGTGTGGAGGACAGTGCTGTGAACTAAGGCGGGCCAAATGTAAGTGAAAATGCCAGGCGGAGCCTGCGGCCTAGTGCTAAATGCGAAGCCTGGCGCTAAATACGACTAGGTAAGTGCGCTGACCCCACCCCCCGGCCCCCGACAGGTTCGGACTATCCTATGCTAAGCTGTGCAGGTGGTCTACCCAAGGGGGAATTTAAAGGGAGCAAGGGGGGGAGGCAACTTCTACCTGAGGCTTGGCAAAAGGCAGCAGTGAAAGCATGCGGCTGTCAAGCTGCGCCGGCGGGCATGCCAAGCGGGCAGATGCAGCGACTGGGCTCCGGACAAAGCTGCGCGCGCAGGCCTGCGAGCCGAGTACCTGCAAAAGTGGCAAAGGCAGGCATGACAACTGCACTTGGCGCGCCAAGCGGGCACGACAAGAGAGCGCAAGTACCTGCGGAGCAGGGCCGAAAGCAGCAGTGCACGCGGGCACTCTGGGGCCTTCGCGTCATGCGAGCGCGGGCCTGGAGCCTGCGGGCATCAAAGCGAAACGCAGCACAAGCGGTGCAAGAAAGGCCTTCATTGCACGCGGGTGCGGGCCTGGAGCCTGCGGGCAGAAAGGCCAAATACAGCACGAGCGGTGCAAAGGGGCGGCGGCCTCCTGTCACGGCGTCCGGCCGCATCAGCCTGCCACGCGGGCAGGACTGGTAAGCAGCAAAGGGGCGGAGACGTCCGCCTTGACCATCCAACCAGCGGCTTGCCGAGCTGGAAGCTGCACCTAAGGCTTGGCAAGCGTGCGGCTTGCCAGCTTGCAAAGTTTCGAGTCCCACCTGCGGCGGGGCCCTGCTGGGGCCTGCTTGCGGGCAGTGTCCTGTCAAGGTTGCAGCACCTAAAGCTCAAGAAATGGAAGCTAAGAAGCTGCTAGGTGCATGCAGGGTCCTGAACGCGTGCTTCTGCGTACTGAGCTAGGGCGGCCTCTTCTGACTGCGTGACGCGCCATATGGCACGCATGCAGCGGTGGATCTCGGGACATGTCGTGTGCATGGTGTTCCACGCCTGCCAGCGCAAGCATGCAAGCGTGGCGCCTGCTGAGCATGGGGCCCCGAGCAATGCTTGCAAAGAGTGGTGCAGAATAAAGCTGCGCTCGTGGTAGTGGAACCACAGGCGCAAGCGGTTCATGACTAAAAACCTGCGAGACTGTAAAGGCAACGCAAGCTGAGGCAGGGTCGTGCCGTCCATGCCCACGGACATGGTAGAGTCTTGGCTGTCTGAGCTACTAGGGTCTTCCTGCCAAGCGTGCGCACGCATTGCAGAGCGAGCAAGCGATGCTTGCAAAGCACCAAGATCCATGTGGACAGGGGCTGAAAGCAAGTTGCATGTTGCCTGATTGCCTTGTGCGCTACAAGTGCTAGCTCAAGTGTTTGCTTGCTTGCTTCGTGAAAAATGCTTGATAATGAGGCTCAAAGCGTTTGGGCCTCAAAGCGGCACTAGGCAAACGAGATGTGACATGCAAGCACGCACCAGTTTACCTAGCCCCACAAACATGTATGAAAAAAGACATGTCACGTTCGCGCCCTTAGAACGCAGGATGCACAAACCATTGTTGCGCCCGGACACGTTACGCGCGTTAGCGGAAGCAAGGCAGGCCAGCGCAGAGGGAGACGAAACCTGGAAAACTAAGAGGAGCGCCGCAAAACGTATGGCCAGAAAGGATACGGTACAATGGATGTATGATCAGCTTCTAGCGGACCCCAGCGCAGACCACTCCGCAGTTTGGAAGGTGGTAAAGAGACAAAAGAAAGGATTCCAGGGCAAACGTACACATCTCGTCGTAGAGGGCAAACCCGTGCCGTGGTCTCGCACTCACGAAGCCTTCAGGGACCACCTGCAGAACATACAATGGAAACAACCCAACATCCCGGACCACACCGCAGATAACAGGAGAGCTAGGTCTGCCCTAAGACCACAGAGTAGAGACGAGAGTAGTTTTAACCTACAAGACCTAAACATCGTTCTCCAAGGCCTCAAATCCAACAAAGCCTCGGGCCCTGACGGCTTAGTATCAGAACTTGTTTTTTTGTCAAGCCCTTTTGTAATCAACTCACACGGTGGCGAGAAAACATGAATGTACTCAACTCGGAGGACAGAAAACTGTACAGAGAAGTTTTTCCATCACTCAATTAGTATTCAGTCAATCCTCAGACAATAATATCAAAGTTGCAGACGAAACCCCAGCAGCGCACTCACACTTTTTTGAGAAGTCGGAGGCAAACCTCGTCGCATCGGAGTCATCGGAGGTTTGGTTGGATCAAGGGCGATGGCAGCCCCTTATGGCAAACTCAGACATCACGAACCTTCCGAACTCCCCCAACGACCTGACAAAAACCGATTTTGGGCGGTTGTGAAAAGACCTCCTGAAGGGTGGGAGGGTGGGTGAAAAATTTCTTTGTGGCAACTCAGCCACACTTGAGCAGGATATAGGCATGCCCAAAAATAATCGACTGACAAGCCTCGTGAAATCAATGAAGCAAAATCAGCAAAAACAGCGCGCCAAATCAGCATGTGAAATCAAGACGCGAAGTTTTGATTACAAATTCGCTTCGCAAAACATCCGCCGGGCTTGGACAAAAACTTGCTACGCTAGCTCCGCGGTCCTTTTGTCAAGCCCTTTTGTAATCAACTCACACGGTGGCGAGAAAACATGAATGTACTCAACTCGGAGGACAGAAAACTGTACAGAGAAGTTTTTCCATCACTCAATTATTATTCAGTCAATCCTCAGACAATAATATCAAAGTTGCAGACGAAACCCCAGCAGCGCACTCACACTTTTTTTGAGAAGTCGGAGGCAAACTTCGTTGCATCGGAGGTTTGGTTGGATCAAGGGCGATGGCAGCACCTTATGGCAAACTCAGCCATCACGAACCTTCCGAACTCCCCCGTTTCCGTGAGCTGACGCGCAGGGCTTGTCTAGTCAGCTGAAAGCAAGCCAACCTCAAAAGTCAGGGCCTCGGTAAGGGCTTTGGCCAACCTCGAGCAATAGGAATCTGCAAGAAGAAAGTCCTGGATCACGCTAGCACAAGCGATATCTCCCTTGAAATCGGCTCCAAACCTCGAGCAGGCCTCCTGGTGCAACAGCCTGGATGGCAAGTCACCTTTTTCACCTTTGAGCCACAGCGATCTGGAGATCTGCTTGTGAGCATTGTCACGCTACGCATAGCGGCCGCTCTGTGGCGGCTAACCCCAGCATACACGAGTGGTGACCACAATCGCGTGCTCCAAAAGGGACCCCGATGAGAGGAGCCGAAACTCAGACTCCCACCTGAGTGCTACTAGCGCACAGCGTTGCTGCGCGGGTGACAGTCTACTGGCGATTGGAAACCACTATCGCCCTCCCTGCGGACTGTACATCCTAAATCACATGTTGCGGAGACCACAATACATGGATGTGAAAAAACTGTGATTCAGTGCCGATGGCTCCTGCCACACACGAGAATATAGCAGTTTTCCCTGACCAAGTTCGTAAGCTGGATGCTTGCACGAAGGGGGCTAGCCTCGACGTTGTCATCTGTGAGGACGCTGCCCTCAGTTTCATTTGGTTGAATGAGCAGGGTCCGGTAATGTCCACTTGTGATATCCTCCCCCTGATGCACACTTGCCGCATGTGTGTGATACGTGGCCCAGTCACAGCCAAGAGTACGGGGGCTTTGGAACACGGGAAGGTGCAAAATGGGAGGGGTGAGGTCAAAAGGAATACTGTGCTTAACAATACGCCCATTGTGCTCTCTGAAGCGAGGCAGTTGAATGAAGAGGCAATCAGGAGCTGAGTGCAGTGCGTGTGTGCGCACACTTGGCGATGCCAGGCACCTATTGCATCCTGGACGCAGGAACTCAAGAGCCCTTCCAGTGTTGTCAGGCACAGTACATGCGCGCGTGCTGCCCCAGATTCCAGCCTGCAAACCCCATCAATCTCTAGTCTGGCTCCCCAATCATGTTCACTCGGGACCCACGTAAGTTTGGGAAGAAGGAACTGCAAGAACTCTGCAGCGTCATGTTGCTGATGCATGTCCCTCCAGGCTAACAAGTGAAAACGCAGGAGACTAGGAGGATACCACGAGGGTAGCACGAGCTGTTGCCTCCAGGCCGGCGGGATGGACCGTCCCTGGCTACGCTCCATTTCCTGGCAGAGAATGGCATAGACCGAGGCATTTATGTAGCAGGTGTTAGACCTATTTATCAATCTTTGACCCTGTAGGCTAATTGATCGCTGTTGTGGTGCGCTCCTGCTCCCGCTCCGGCGCGGCCGGTGAGTTTCTGAAGGGCTGCCGCCAGGCCGAACCTCCTCTGTCCCGGCTGCATGTTTGGGCCAACCCGCTTTGGTTTTCAAACAAATGGCTTTGGGATTAGGGTTTTAGGGTGAGGGTCCCAGGCTTAGGGTTTAGGGAGGCTTGGGGTTTTCGGACCTTGCTAAATGTTTTGGAGTTGGCTGTCTGAATTCTGATCAGCAGTTTGCGGTCACTGCAGTTTTGAAAATGTTGATTTCAAAGTAATGCGCTACAGCATCCAACAGAAGACGGGCCGCTAGTTCTTGACTCGTGCTGCGTAGTGCCCAAATTAGTGGAGCGACATGTTTCCAAGATCTGCACCCGAAGCAGTTGCTTTGAGGGCTTGCACCAAAGTCATTTCAAAATGAAATGTATGTGGAACGCAAATAATCATAGAATTTGTCCATGCCAAAATATCTCAAGCAATCCATACCAAAATATTTGAGTATTCATTGCATGTGTGTCAACAAAAGTCGGCGGCAAGCCAACATTTCTGCGTTTGGAGCTGGGGGGCAACTTTCAACTCAATTCTTACCAATGCAAAGTAGTGAGTTGGCTTGGGCTTCACGCACACATGCAAGCACATGGGCTTCACTGTTTGGCAAGCGCACAACCACACATGGACTTTTGCATAGGCCAGCATGACCACAAAATCTCAGAAGTCACGGGAGCTTCTGCTGCTGCTGCCAGCGGCAAAGGCTGAATAGGCATCAGGCCCATCATCATCTGTCTTCACAGGAGTGCTGCACACCACATAGAGCAACACGGTTCCTACGCATGATATGGCCATTGTGTTACCCATAACTTTGCGCAGGGCATTGCTTGAGATCTTTCCATCTTGAACCAGCTTGCCAAGTGGTGAGCTCCGGGGCACACCTATCACATCCAGAAGCTCAAGAGGCCAGAAATCGACCCTTTGGCAAATTGAAGATATGAGAACCAGTTGTGAAGCAAGGGACCAAGCTGTCAAGTGACCCGAATGGGAGTCTCTGAGTCAAATCGCATATGTTGTGCATTGCCTTCACAGGGTTGTCCTCAATCCTTTCTTGACACAGCTTCGAATGCATCTGTAAGCACTCATGCTTCGTCTTTAAAAGTTTTAGACCAAATCT
>CAJNIZ010045599.1:32054-43916 GCA_905231905.1 Symbiodinium pilosum | reverse complement strand
GATGCTGCGGGCAAATAGGGGGGGGAGGGTGTGGGTAACTCTACAATACCACGCCCTCAATACTGCACCCTTACAAACCCTTAAACCCTACAGCTGTTTTGGGCAGATGGCCGGCATGGCCGACACGCTTGTGAAACTCCTCACAGCTGGCACCTGAAGCTGCCACAGGTTTGGAGGTCAGGGGTATACGGCCCCGGGGTTTAGGTTTCAGGGTTGAGGGTCTAGGGTGCAAGGTTCAGGGCTTAAATTTCATGATTTTCAGGTTTCATGGTCTACAGGTTAGGGTTCAGGGGTGTAGGGTCTGGGCTCCAGGGCTTAGGGATAAGAAGTCGCGGCTCATTATGTGTATCTGTGATAATTATGAGACCCAGTGGGGGCCACTGCTAGAAGGACCATACTAATTATTTTGGGCCATTTAGTGCGCTGATGTTAAGAACTACAAAGGCAGGGGGGGGGGGGGCTTTTGCTCTGTTTGTCAGAACCATGGACCACCGCGTAGGGGTACCCTAAACCCTAACCCTATGAAGTCCAGAGCTTGAAGTCTGCCTTTGCCTGGAGGAGACTTCCTTGTGGCCTCGAGGCACAACGTTTACGTCTGGGGTCAGAGAGGTGCTCTCCCCCAAAGTGGGCCCTCTTGAGCAACTATGGGGTTGACGCTAGCTTAGTGGAGGCAAGGTTAGACCTTCTCTATTCAGACTCTGTTTGCCAGAGCATGAAGGTATGAATAAGTTAGTGCATGAACGAACGAATCTACGGCTGACAGCCTGCAAGAACAAACACAGCAAGAAACACGTGCATGAATGCATGAATACATGAAGGAGTGAAGGAGGGAAGGAAGGAAGGAAGGAAGGAAGGAAGGAAGGAAGGACGGAAGGAAGGAAGAAAAGAAGGACGGAAGGAAGGAAAGAAGGAAGGAGCTTATGAAGTTGAATGAAGGAATGAATGAAGGAATACTTAATAATGACCTTACAAATAATTAAGTGAATGAATGAGGCTGTGCTTGCATGCATGAGCCACGCACACAGGGCTGGCTGGCTGGTTGGCTGGCCGGTTTGAGGATGAATACCGTTCAGACTTCCTATGTAGACTGAAGAGCCACAAGAAAAATCCGTTTGTCCCCTTGCCACAAAGATGGAAGTCAGCAGGAATAGCATGAACCAAACATTCGGATGTACGGTGCACTAACTCCACTGCTCGTTAAGCGCTACGGGCTTGGGTTGTCGGGTCTAAAATGTAGGGTTCTCGAGTCAGGTTTTCGGGCAAACCTAGGTCCAACTGAAACACCCAACTGCAACTGCAAGTCACCATGCAAAGCCCTGAGCCCAAAGGCAGCGCGAAGCACCAAATCATAAATGTAAGTCAAGAAATCCAAATAGCCCAACGTAGGTAATATTTACAGACTTCTGGGCCCAATGTAGGCAATATTTGTATACTCGGATCCCTTGGGACATCAGGAGAGTATGACACCACAACCTTTTAAATTAACCGTCCCCTTCCCCGATCAGGTTTGCTCAGTAGCCCTGGGCCAAAGAGTTTGGGTTTAGGATACCTTTTCATCCCCAAATCCTCCCAGCCTGTACACTAAACCCCCAACCCCGAGCCTAAACCCTGAACTCCAATTCTCTATACTCCTAGCTGACAAGACTATTCTCTTGCAATCCCTACGTTCCCATAATATCCATAATATTATAACATACCCCCAGGCCCGGTTCTAATAGGAGAAGCTCCTACTGTACTGAGCCACTATATAAAGCCTGTTTCCATTTTACCTTGCCTTTTGATTCCAAATGTTTTCCCCCAGTTGCACAATCCCCAACTAGAAACCTTTCAACCACTACAGAACCCGCATATAGCCCATATCTATAAGCCGTGATTGCCCGAGCCTCTTACACCTTAAGCCCCAAAACCCCAAAGCCTAAATCCTAAACCCTAACCTAAGTTGTGTGAAAAAAACTACCGAGCGCAAGGCGAAAGAGAGCATGAACGAGGACGCTGGTCTTCCCTGATCCGGAGCGACCCAACAGAAAGACAACCTGGGCTTGGGAGTCTAGCGTTCAGGGTGTAAGGTTCCTTGTTTAGGGTTTAGGTTTCACGGTTCAGGATGCAGGGTTTAGGGTTCAGGGTTTAGTTTAGGGCTTAGGTTTCGGGCTTTAGGGCTTCTTGTTTGGGGTTCAGGGTTGAGGTTCTAGGGTGCAAGGTTCTGGGTTTACGGTTCAGGGATTAAGGAGGAGGGCGTAAGGTTGAAAATTCGTTCAGGGTTTAGGGCTTTGGGTTTAAGACGAGCTGGGCGTACCTGGGCCATCATGCCTTACCCCTCTTTCCAGGCACCAAGCATTGTGTCCAGTATCTTCAATATGAAGGCACGTACCCTACCGGGTAGGGTATAAGTTATAAGGGTCTAGTAGGGTTTATGGCTGCAGAAACTGGATGTTTTCAGAGATGGGCCCCCTTAGAGATAATTGAATATCTAGGTGATGGGTGGATTCTAGCACTACATGAATGAAAGTCATCTGGAGAAGCTCCTGACCTAGCTGCCCACAACCTTCGTCTGGACAGGACAAAGCGGAAGATTTGCAATGAAACAACTTGCCAAGCGGTTTCCCAGGAATGAATTTTGGGGTACTCATGTTCCTTCCTCCTTTATTTCGGGTAGGTCAGCAGAGAACAGTCCCTCCATGTGACCTTTTTATGATCAGGAAGTCTACAGTCCTCGACGACAGTGAACAGCAATTCGATAATCTCCCGGCTCTAGGAGCATGACCATGCATCAGCAGGCAACCAGAAAACAGCTGAATTTCAGCCGTGGCGTACTGGTACGCTAGGCACCACAGTGACGCAAATTGTCGCACGTGCGAATTTAGGTGATTTCGGGTTTAGGGTGAACATACCGGGGCGCCGGAGGCCTTCGTGATTCATGCCGAATCATGGTTCCTACTCAAGCACGCTTCCGAATCTTTACGGAGGCCCACGGAAGAATTTATATGGTAAGTCCCAACAGGAACAAAATTCTGCATGTGTTTGAGGCATGTTAAGAATGCGCAGCGATACAATCCAAGGCTTTATATCAACATTGATCACAAGCTTGCGGCCGGCCTCGTTCATGATCTTGTGGTAAGCCTTCTCCTCCTTAGCAAAGGCAGGAGAGGTTCCAAGACTTACCAACAGCCTCAGTCTCAGTAGATAGAAAACATTCGGCTTGACATTCTGATTCTGATCTACAATCCCTCAAGCAAGCAAGGAACCGCACAGCAAACGCATACTGCCCTGTCGAATATGTGGTCGTCTTTGGTGGGGCGACGGTAGCCACCCCACTATCATGAACTGCTCAATACGGGCTACCTCTTTCAAGGACACATCGGCTGTAACCCGACAAGGCGTTGCATGACTGCTACTACAAATTTAACTTCTATCAAACTACTGCGCACTACCACAAGCCATCTCAAGTATGACTGTTGTTGCGTTTGTTGTTGCAGCGGCTACTTCTTGTCAGCTCTTCCTCTTCCTCATTCTTATACCCTTTTTCGTGTGGAAAGTTCTAGTGGCTTAAGCGCAAATTGCGGGCCGTTCTCACTGACCCGATGCCCACGCGTATTGAACTGCAAATGAGCAAGGAACAATAACGCAGAGGCCTGCGGCGCATACATGGTCTCGTGACTTCTCCCCGCTACCTACTACAAGGGCGACTACGAAGCTCTCCCTTCAAAAAGGTGTGCCCGCGGTTGTACCCTCCAAGACGGCTGGCCCACCAGCCTATTCCTAACATGCTCCCGTTGTGTATAGAGACTAAGATAGGGTGTATATATATGTATATATATACATGGCGGTCATATGAGGATAATGGAAAAGAAAATGGAAACTACTATAGTATGTAGGGTTATAGTGATAATGGAAAAGAAAATGGAAACTAGTATAAGGTGTCTGTTTCAGCTGACTGTCAATTTAAATAGTCGCTAGATGGGTTTCCATGTTCGACGTTTGGTAGCTTCTATTCGCAATGGTGATCCCTAGGAACCTCCATACAGATCCCCGAATACTCTAGTCCTTGTAATGGTGAGTCCCAAAAAAGGATCCCTAATTCCCGGGAAGCACCCGTCTAGTCCCTTCGTGGTCCCTATAAACCCCTAAACCCTAGGCCCTGAAACTTAACCGTTTTTGCATCTGGACTCTGGTGTGTCCGCAAGAAAGTGATGCCACGCCACACGAACCACGAGCGCTACTGGCTCAAGGCTCATGCCAACCCACGGGAACTACTTCAACCAGGACGCCTACATTTTGCTCTAAGGACTTGTGATGAAGATCAAGAAGATGAAGGAGATGAGAATCCACCGCAACTTGGGACACAAGAAGTTGCAAGCAGCAGAACTGCCTCAGCATACACAAATGATTTACAACATGAGCCATAACTCCAATATTGCGCACTCGGCCACGTGGATACTGGATGAACCCTTCCTCCATATTGACGAAGAAGGCCTTGTGATCTCCCAAACTGTCACCAACATTCATTCTGGAAATGTAGGCAGAAACAAGAAAAGGGATTTGTAACTTCAGTGGGGATCTTCAATGCGTCCATTTAGTCTCAGAAGAAATATGAACTGGAAGCAAATCATCATGCACGAGCTGCTGGCCAGCTTCATGCCACGCCTCCCTGTTCACGGCTCATTCCCGGAAACCTAAAACTTAAAGCCCTAAACCTTTCACCCCCCCCCTACACCCGCGTTGGGGGCAGGCAAGTGCTGGCAAGGATCATCGTCATCAAGCCGGTACGGAAGCTGCACCTCGAAGCAGTACATTGCCCTTTCCCTGAGGTTTAGGATGTAGGGGACTATATGTAGGGTTCAGGGTTTGGGGGGTACAAGTATACAAAACTTATACAAATAATTACCCACATTGCCACCCAAAAAAACATACTCATGCTCAGAATGCGGAATAGATCTCTATTAAATGACCACAATATCATTTTCCCCTCCAGGATTCCAAGTTCCAATATCCTACCCATCTGATATCAGAGCCGCAAGGTTTCAGCTGAAAGCTTAGAATATCTTAGAATGATTCTAGAATAATGTTTGAAACGTGGGGGCAATGAATACACCGGTCACCGGCCCATAATCAAAGAAACGCCTATAGGTCCCGGCAATATACTAGATCCTAGAAACCACTACATCGTTCCAGTTTCCATTTCATGCTCCATGTTTTTTTCTCGTTATATGCGGTGTATATGCCCCTAAACTCTAAACCCTAATCCCTCCACCCCAATCCCTACACCTGATCCCTAAATCATGTAATCCCTAAACCCTTAACCCTAGCCACGAAACTCTAATCCCTAAACCCTATGTACGAATGTTGGCTGCAAGGCTCTATCACCCAATGCCCGGCCACCTCAACCTAAAGAATTCCTACATCGTCCCCAAACATCCGAATACTACAATTTAGGGTTTATGGTTTAGGGACAGCCCGAACTTCTTTGACCCATGAACCCCAAAATCCTAAACCCCATTTGCAGCCGCGATTCCGACTTCAAAGATTCCTTCACCAGGAAATCGAGCTCCGTCCTCTGGGAAAGCCAAGAGAAATAAGCTTGCGGTTTAAGATTTCTGGCTTAATATGTTGTTTTGCACTCTTTTCCTGCATGGCTTCTGAGAGTAGTGTTATAAGGGTTCAAGAGTAAGGGGTTGGTTTGTGAGGGGTTAGGGCTTACGGGTCTGAGGGTAAGAAGTATTCGGGTGTCACACTTGCGAAATGGCAACCATGCTGGGCCCCAGGTATATTCCGTGATCTAATCACTTGCAGCATTCTTGTCTTGAGGTCCTTCGATTTCTGAATAACAATATGGATATTGCGGTCAAGGCATGCGAAGTTGGCATGTAGACAATGGCATGAGCTAACCTAGCGGGCAAGAGCCCAAACGACTACGATCAAGGTATATCGTGGATTCTGAAAGAGGGCGTCTAGGAACACTGCCCGGGGTACAAGGACTCAGGAAGGTACCTACTCAGGTTTGTTAAAACTATTCACAACAACAAACTGCTTCAGAAACTGGTGGCGCTGAACAAAGTGAAAGCAGAAATGGCCATGCGACGAGCGATGATCGTAGAAGAGCAGCAGCAGCAGCAGCAGCAGCAGCAGCAGCAGCATGAACAAGCAGCATGAACAAGCAGCATTAGCAAGCAGCTTGCCCCAAACACCCTACGAAGACAAAAGTTCCGCTTATGTAGTTGGTTGTTCCAGGCAGCCTGCATACCCCAGGAACTATACAGGGTCCCTAGCATCGACTCATTGGAGGCCTCAAGTTTGTGTAGGACACCTCTGAAGGGGCCTATAATAGAGCACGCTGTCCTTCTAAAGAGAAGCTCTGTGTAGGGTTCCCGCATGTTTTGGAGGAAGGCTGCGGTGGACCCACACTGCGAGATTCCCTCTGCCTGTTCATGCGAGCCATAGTGTACACTCCTAGTATCCGCCCAAAAACCCTATCATAATCCCCTATATAACCCCCTTCTAGGAGTTTAGATTATGATTCATGGGGCCCGTCTTGCTCACACATTGCATGCGGAGGCCTTTAGAAGATCCCAACCCCTAACTTGCATACGTAATTCCAACCTACCTTTCTCCCGCTACTTCGTTCATGGCAGACAGCTTGACCCTGAGCCCTTCAACCGCCCCAAATAGTCGTCCGAGTGTGCTGAGGTCCCCGCTTGCCCATGGCCTGCAGGACAGAGGTATCAAAATGAGCCATAGTCTAAACTCCTAGTATCCCCCGTACTATCCCCTAGAGTAGTCCGCTATATAATCCCCTGAATAACCCCCCTTTAAGGAGTTTTCGCTATGGCACAACATGAACACTACGAGTCTGAAGCAGAAAAGACAGCCGTCGACTACCTGTAAAACTGCGTCAACTTTCACACACCCTCCAGCATTCATCAAGTCGTGTGGAGGGGTCCGAAGATTGAAACACCGATTTCTGTTGCCCTGAAATTCAGGGAATAGCAAGGTATAAGCCAACGTCAACATCCCTCATGAGAACAGGTCACGTCGCATGGCTTGATAGGTTCTCTGATCTGTAAGTGCTGCGGGCCGACCTAAATGCAACTTCAAGGCTGGGGATTCGCGAAAGAGACGGCTGCTGGATGTCTGCCGAGCCCTAGATTATCTTCAACTCTAAACCCAAACCCCTCAAACCTGTACGATGATGATGCAACCAGAAACCAGTGGTGAGCGCGTCGTTGCGTGGGAAATTCCCATTCTAATCGGGATACAACAATTTCACGGCTTGAAACAAGCAAACCAGACTTCCACTAAGCAAACATGCTGTGAATAAAGGAAATATTGCGCCAGTGTACTGCCTGGGATGTCAAGAACATGAGGAACATGGGGGGGGGGGGGGGGGGGGNNGTGCAGGATTTCTTCCATCAACAGTACTACCTACTAGAGAACTGTCGTCAGCACACCGTTTGAGAATCTCCCTGGAATTTGTGGCCCGTGTGAGTCAGAAACAGCTTTGAAACATCTACATTCGCTGCATGGAGGCGAGAGAGCTTTCGACATGATTCATGCCTCTCTCCCATCTTACCAGAGGGATGTACATCTTCCAGCCTGGAACATAAAGCCTAGAGACTGTAGAAGGCGCTACAACCACTGAGATTCGCCGAGGCGCGTAGCGCTTTTGCAGGGCCACGGGCAGAGAATCACGATTGGTGTCTGGCTCGAGAACCTGGCGACTGATCTGTTCAAGGCTGTCTGCTTTACGTCTGTTAGCGGGTTGGCTGTGGTGGACGATTTTGCAGCCAGGTGTCGTCTGGGGTGGCTTAGGCTTCATTGAGCAGTGGTGAAATGAGATTTGTTTTGCTATGTTTTTGCACTGCTTGTGGCTTAGCCTTCCGGGGCCTTGAAGTTCAAGGATACGCAAAAGGCTATCTCACAACTTCCAAAACCATCTATGCTAAAGTCTGAGAACTTGAGCGCTGAAAGAGCCCATGCCTCAGTCTGCCCCTCCTCGGCTCAAAACCACAACCGTGCCGACGGACACCACCACCTTCCTCGCGCACCTACGACCTGGAATCAAGACTCAACATAGACGACCCCGAACCCGAGACCCCAGCCTAAACCCTGAACCAAACCCACTGCACCCTCGCAGCCTCCGAACCCTCGCAGGATCGCCGCTCCGCAAAGTTGAGTTCGAACGTCAGAGGCCTCAAAGCTGTTTGTTCAGTCTATACTGGCAGAGTTAACAGTCGCACCACGATGGAGCCAGTGCGGCGATAGTGGGGATGATTGGAGAAGGGGGAGGCCAAAAAAGAGGAGCAGCAGCACTGGCAGCAGCAAAGGAGCAATGGTCTGACCATGCGACTCGCAGCAATCATTAAAATCACAAATGCAGCAGTGGTCGTTGTCGGTTGTCGGCATACCAACTCATTGGCTTTACAGTGCGCAGTGCTGATTGACATTTCTATGCTCATGAAAAAGTCTGAATGAATCCGGCCAAAATTGTACTCATAGCGGACACGCCCTCTCCTTGTCCGACTCATCAACCGCAGCCTAGCTGTGAGTGGAAGCTAGGTTCATGTTGCCATGCTACTGACATTCTTACATGCTGCTGAAACTTTCGAGGTTTCTCCAAAATTGGCTAATACGAGCTCCCTGGCTTAGGAGCTAGGGCTGTGGCTATACGTCTATACATTACCATCCCAACATGATAGAAGCACTGCCACTGACGTGCCGCAGTGGCGCACATTCTGATGGAAATTGATGCGACTGTCCAAAATTCGGAGCTAAGACAAGTATAAAAGTCAGCGAGAACCTGCAGCTCATCGGACACGTTCACCAGAACCCGTTTTCTCTTTCTGCACAGAATTTGCGGATTTGCGAAAACGGGGGCCCTGGTTGGGCATAAACGTGTATGACATCCCTGTGCTGAGGTAGACCGGTAGGGTTCATGCTCAGTCTTCGGAAGCTGCCACACTGGGCATCCTCTGCCATGCTTTGGCGCAAGCCGCCAGAAGCGGAGCCAGCTGAAAGCTAGGGGTCCACTGCATGTGTCCAAGGCTGTCTCAAGATGCTGGGGGGCTTCTGAGTGCGCATGAAGGACAGACACAGTTACGCCTAACTTGTTGTCCCAAGACGGTAGCTCCAAACCGAGACCTAGTATATCCCTTACTTTGAACGTGCTCCTGTGGGAAGCCTGAGATCTACACCAACTCCGAAGCCCACAAACTTAGCCAGGTAAAGCAGCACAAAGGTGGCCAGCGGCTACTAGTTACTAGTTTCAGAGCCTGAAGGGGAAAGGCGGAAAAGGTGATCAGCGGGCGTTAGAAGGATCGTTTTGGCAACCTGCTGGGAGTTTCCAAGATTTTGTGCGCCCAAGTGGAGGGCTAAGGGTAACCCTATATTAGTAGCTTCCGCAACCTAGTACAATAGCCCCAGAGTCCCACAAAGGGCCCACTATATTCAGACAGGACAGCGGGCTATCAAGATTTCATTTTACAGTGCTCAGGCGGGAACAACATTACTACCGTTCAGGCCTCTGTGGAAGGCCGGAGGCGCAAGACCCCGACAGCAAAACGGAACTCTACATGGATTGCTGCTTGGTTTCACTCATAAACAATTGCCTATCTCAACCCTAAACAGAAACAGCATGACCACAAGCACCCACGCAGAGATAACAGCTCCAATCAAGCCATCTATCATACATACGACATCACCAGAAGGCCCCATGTAAAACAAAGCTGTACCATGCCGCCTTAGATGCAGCCCAAAACAACCTTCCACAGCATGCCGACAGGCCTCTGTAGATCATATACCTACTTTTGGGCCCTAAAGTATATCCATAAATCATATCTACTTTGTGCATTCGGGTCTCGTATTCTATTGCACAACCATGCGGAAGGATAGCCCGAACAACCCTACAGCCATTGGAGTCTGTGGTGTGCTGCATAAATGACAACACAAACGTGTCCCCCGGCTCAGCATCAGCAGAAATGTAAACCAGCCACTGCTTGACAGTGCCGATCCGAATCTCAGTTGGATAATAGGACTTAAACAATTCTTGGGAATCAAGCTTTCTGCGCACTGGGAACTACGCAAGTCGATATTTGCACGTCTGCTTGGCAGCAGTTGTAGAAAGATTGCTATGCAGTCGGATGCGCTGTATCACTCCAGGATGGAGCAACTTGAATCCTGAGCCGTATTCTCCCCAAATTGCCATGGAACCTGAAAAAAAGGGAAGTCCACTGTCCTTCAACAGGGGCTCTTTGGGGTTCCTTTTCAGTGTTGCGAGAGGGTAAACCGCATAGGCCCTTGTATTACGCATCGCAGAAAACTGAAGACTGCAGCTGCTCATGGATCTTGACCATATCACCTTGGCTGCTCAGTTTACCCTCCGAAAGCCACCCTAAACCCTAACGCAGTAGTAGTTGTACGGCCCTTTGTCTCTCTTTGTGGGATGATTAGGGTTTGGGTGCGGACAACCCTCAGCAGGCTGGGCACCCGTTTTTCAGTAACCCTCCAAGAGGGCAATGACAGAGGGAAATCACAGGAAAATGCGGTGGTCGAGGTCTGGGGTTTAATGGCAGATCAGGAATGAACATGTTTCTGATGCCAGCATCTTGCACACCTTTGCACCAGACGCAACTTAGCGCATACAAAGCTACACGCGAAATATCTGCGCCGCTGTGAACAGTCTTTCTCTAAGTGAGACTCTGCCTGCATTTGATAATGCACTACACCCCACGCGAGCAGTAGACCACGAAAGCCAAGAAAGTCCGAAAGCTGACACCGTGTCCAGACACAATAACAGCCTCCCCCAAAACAATGAGCATCCCCCCTCCTAATGGAAAGTCCTTTTAATGCAGCACCCTAAGTACCTGACTAATAGCGGAATGTTGGTTTTGAGGCGTTGGAAAGTTTGTCATCACAGTGCAGCTGAACCAGACAAGCCCAAGCCACCGCGAAAAGCCCGGTCGCCCCAAGTGACTATGAGGCCTCAGGCTCACAGGTTTGTTCAGCCTTTCAAAGAGGCGAAATGGACCATAGGCGCATCATTTGAGCTCATAGGGTTTCTAGGTCTAGTTGTTTAAGACTGTTTTTTTTTTGTTTTTTGCTTGTGGTTTTGGGACAAGTGGATTTGCGGCGGAGGTCAGTAAGTTCTGGGAAAGGTCTGAAGTTCAGGGTAAGCGGACTCTGCAACTTCAGAATCTTTTACCTCAATGTGAGGGGGAGCTCATCAAGGTTTAGGATTTTGGGTTCAGGGTTTAGAGTTCGGAGTTCTGCCTATATGCTACATACACTGCTCGTTATGGCGACTCCAAACCAGCTTTTTGACAATCCCGTCTGTTGTCAAGGATATCTTGGGCATCAGCGCGATCCAAAAACTTCCTGAGTCTTTCGCCTCCAATGGTCCAAATTTCTACAGTCCTCCTTGATCATTGGGCCCCCAAAACAAGTCAGAAGCAGGCATCACATGCATGATACATGCATGAGAAACACGAACACCCAAACCCAAAATCTCCCAACAATCCTAGTAGAGGGTTTTGGGTTTAGTTGATCAGGGGTTTGGGGAGGTTTAGGGTTTAGGGTAACTCCTGTCATAATCTTGAGCAACCCCGTCCAAGTACCAAAATAGCAGATCATGTTGTGCCTATTTGGTTCCTGATGATGATTAGATACTTTGGGCCCAAATCATCTAGTCCTGAAATACTTGGACCCTTAAGGGTTCTAATCAGCTCCCGGAGGCCATCCGCGCGCAAAGCAGCGAAAGCCGCCTTGCATGCGTGGATTTCCTGGACACCTGGGCAACGGCAATACTTGCCAAAGGGTTTAGGGTTTAGGCTTTAGGGTTTAGGAACTTAAGTTAAGTTACCATAATGGGTCTAT
>CAJNIZ010045599.1:0-32013 GCA_905231905.1 Symbiodinium pilosum | reverse complement strand
TTCTCCATTATAGAGGGATAATATACCCGACTAACTTCTGTTCCTCCGCAAGGAACTTAGCCTATAGGGCTCCTCAATACCCGACTTTATGTAAACAGCATGCTGCCGGGCCGTGTAGTTTAGGGAAGTATAGGGCATACGGGACCCAGAACTCGTTAGCCAGGCTACTGCAGCACTAAGCTTATCTGGGGCTTCTGAGCAGAGTTGTTGGCTCAGGAATTGCAAGTTCGGCACATGATCTAGGGCTGAGAACTCATGGGCAAAGGGTTGCGGCTTTGTCACTCAAACCTGCCCCAAGGGTCCAAGGACCCAAATAATAGGGTTTTAGGGCCCAAGTCCCAAATATATTATAATAGTTGGGGCTCTAAAACCCCATTATTTCGGTCCTTGGCCCCTCAGGGTTGGTAGGCAGACTTTGGGGTGAGGGTTTCCTTTGCCGCTATGCTCAGTGTTGGAGGTTCAGCCTGAGGACATCTGGGTAGTTTCCCAAAATTAGGGTCCCATTTTGGTACTCCTAGATATTAGGTGCCGTAATACAATCCATAGGCAGAAGCGGCCCATAGTTTTGAGAATAACCCATATGGGAATCCTTCGCCAATGTTGCAAATCTGCAGCTGTCCTCCGTGTTGTTGAACACAGAGTTTGAGGCTATCCGGACGAGGGGTGTATACACGAACGCACTCCTGATGAGAGTTTTGTGAAAGGTTGCTGTCTCAACTGTCTCCACATGCTTGGATGCTGTTAAGAAACGGGTAAGGCCAATCAGTTGAACTAGGAGCTTGGGACCCCGGATGTAACTCTTGTGCTCCGTTACCTCGTAGGCCATTGCTGTGACGAGCTTTGACGAGATTCCCAAGCCCTTCGCACGTCATAACGTGATTGGGCTCTTGGTTTGGTTCTCTACTTTGTGCTTTGCAGCAAGTGGAAACATGGATCCCTGCGGTAAGCCTATATGACCTGACCCTAGCCAGCAAGAGGACTCTTTTCCCCGATTCCTACTAAGCGCCCATTCCAAATCTTTATTTTCTGACATGCCGTGCTCCAAAATCAACCTTTCAAGCTCCTAAGCCATCACAACTAATGAAAGACATTACTAATTGTAATAACCCCTATGCACAGCCTAAGCCCCTGTTATACCCGTTTGTTGCTTTTGCAGGAAAGAACTCCTGATGCCACACCCTTCCTCGAAGGATGAGCTCTGCTCATGTGACTCATGTGCTGTTTGCGTGAGGCTGCCTCCTACACCAAAATAGAGTTTTCTTAAATGGTGGGAGCCCAGTATAGACCCCAAATATAATGATCCTTTTGATTGTTCTGAATAGGTCCTTACACCTAAGCCTAAAGTTAACATGGGCCCCCAAAAACCCAAATGCGAGCTCCAAGCGTCCCTGGACCGTCTAGAACAGAGGTGAACCCCACATCAGGCTCCAAAGCAACCAGGGAACTGCAGAGCTCTTCTTCAGCTTCCTGGATCGCAGTCAAACAGTGCGTGTTGAGTTGTTCACCCAAGAAGTTTGGAGCCTTCTCTGCCTACTTTTCTAATTGCTGAAGCACTATAACCACAGGGAGAACATGCTCTTAATCCTTTACTCTTAAGATTAAACCCCCTTATATAAACTGTGGGTTCCACAGAATTCCAAATTCTGACACCACTTTCAAAAGGGCCAGGGCTAAAGTTAAGTAGGGCTCGGTTCCTCTGTTATGGGGTCACAAGTTTGATTAGACTTCATCTGCTCTTTATTCGTTTTAACCCATTGTTATTCAACCTTATGTCGATTCCAAGGTAAGCCCCTGTGTATACCCCCTAATTCGGGTCGTACGATGCAGGCTTAGATTCTGTACGGAGTATGTGCATCAGGGGCGGAGCCCTTTAATATCACTGAAGGGATTAGCTAGATTGGGGGTCTATAGGCTCTCCGTTGAAACAACTACTTAACTGGGCTTTGGTTTGGGGATTTAGGATTAAGCGCTACCATATCTGGCATGACTGCCTCAAGTTAGACCCGCTCATGGACGCCCTGCAATGGACAGTACACTGGATTCTGATATGAAATCTCGGGTCACTCCGCGGGGGCTATGACAACTTCTACAGTAGGGTTTAGGGTTTAAGGTTCAGGCCTTAGGCTTAGGGTAGGAATGGCATGCATGAACTCTATCGGATTTCAAAAAAGGGAAAGCAGTTTATGCCTACTGCCTGTAAAGCCATCAGGCTCCCCCGAAAGAATGCTTATCGCAAACACCCCTGACTTGAAACCTGCATTGCTGAAAAAACAATTTCAAAGCGACAAAGATACGCAGGGCGGTAATTTCAGTTGTCGTCACTATAGCCTTAGACCCTAAATCATAAGCTGCACGCATTCAACCCCCCCTATAAAACTACACCCTAGACCAAGCACCCTAAACACTTGGCCCTGAACTCTGAACCTGAACAGTCTACACTACCCCTTATACCCTGCGACTTAAAGCTCTACAAACCTAAAACCCTTGCCCTGAACCTACACCTACTCCCCAGACGCAAACCCTAAATCCTCCGCCCCAACAACCCTTCATCCCCATTCCCTACACTCCCGGAAACTAATATGGAAACCAAAAAGGGCCCTATGAAGACTACAGTCCCTCTAAAAGGGGTCTATATGGGTTTCCATGTTACTTTGGGGGAGTGTAGAAAGCTTTTGCCTTTGATAGAGCTTAAAACAATAACTATGTTTCCCTTAGTATTTCAGAATAATAGTGATAGTAATGATAGTAGTACTCCTACTAATAGTACTACTACGAATAATAATGATGGCTATAATGAGTTTTCAGTATAATGCGTAAACTAAATGAATTGGAAGCGTCTTCAACCGTGACTTATAAGATCCCATGCGAACTCGAAACCCCAAAGTCAACACACCTTAATCCACTATAAGCCCTAAATCCGAAAATTCCCCAAACCCACAACCACCCGAAGCCCTTGACTCGAAATCCCTCAGCCATATATCGTCGCAGGCCCAGCTTTGAAGTCTACTTGGACTCCGCAAACATGTAGAACATGATTACTGTTATAGGTTTCAGGCCATGATCCTACCAATTTTGGAGTCCGGTGCACCCCAAACGCTCCCAACCTGAAGCCCAGTTGCGCTGCAGCTCCCTCCGTAGGCATCATCGCCCCAGGCCACCACGCGGCCGTCCGAGCGCAAAGCGGCGAAGGCGGCATGAGAAGAGCGAATGTCCTCCCTCAGCTTTTTTTTACTTGGAGGTTCAAGGGGGCTTAGTAGGTAGGTTGATAACCCCTATAAACCACATAGTAACCCTAGTTATCCCCCGTATTAACCTGCTTACTACGTCCCCCCCTGACGCTCCGAGTAGGGTGAAGGGATGGAATCTTTAGGTCCCCATCGGGGTTTACAGCATCTCGGGCTTGGGGTTTGCAAGCTAAGTGAGAGATCTCAGAGCTCTCGAGTGAAGGTTTCGCATCTAGGGTTTCATAGGGAGATGAGTTTTGTGGTCAGGGAGAGGGTTAGGGCGTGAAGGTGCAGACGTTTTGGTACAAAGCTGAATCAAAAACAACTTTCAGTAACAGCATGGTTCAGGGCTTGATCAAGGGAGGTATGTCTTGGCTTAGAATCTATGCTTCTCATGTCCTTGGGTTGACAGGTCACTGTCCACAGAAACCTCCATGTAGAGTCCTACAAGTGATCCTTTGGCGGTACCACTCCTGCTTCAGGACAGAGGGCTCAGGAAGAAAATGACTTTCTAGCTTGGAGCTTCATTGCTAGTTGTAAGTGGTTTCCTGTATACGATGAATAACTATTGTTAACACCAAAAAACGGTACGTATAGCATAGAAGCCCATGCAGCCTTGAAGTGTGTGGTTGATTTCGGGCAGCTTGGCCCGCCAGCACGCGGAGTGCCATTACGAAGGTGCTCAGCACCCAACTATGAGCAACTGCTCAGCCTATCCAGCGCCGCCGGTGTCTTCCCTCCAGAAACTGCTACCACTTGACCGACTGCCTTTGGTAATCTCACTCCTTTTCCTTGAAAGTACCACTACGCACTGCCACCATCAAGCAACCGCCCACGCCACAGCAATGTCCACCTCCCTTTTCAGCAGCACTAAAGCTATTCCACTAATAACACACGAGGTGCACGTCGACTAGCTGATGTTGAACGCTGTGGCTGTTGCCGCCGAAGGCGGCATCTCCCCATGTTACGACCTCTCGCTTGACGGGTGAATGTAAGCAAGGGCAAGACTATCTGGCCCTTGAAGGTTACAGAAGGCCTAGAGCAGGCTCTATGCATGTTTTCGGAGAAATACAAGATGGGGGGATATGCGGACTCAGAGTTTTTGGTAATCTCTCTCCGTTATCGCGCGCCCTCGATCACCAGCCCCCACGCCCTCTGATGATAGATACTCCCTTATAACTGGAATACTCACACTACATCGGAGAAATCTTTATCACAAATTAGTGTTCGTTAAGGGAGGAGTCTCGTCCGAAGAGTGTCAAGGCCGCTTACGATTTCTCTAAGATTGGATCATAATATGACATTATGGAAAGCCGCAGAACAACACGGTCCTCAGCGAGGACCTCCTCGGCGTTTGTTTGGTGCGCCCTCGAGCCACCACGGGCTCACGACTTACTGGAACTTCAGAAAAGCCCTGAAGCCAATGTCGGCATACACTGCCATCCCTCATCCCCTTTCAACCTTTCGCCCCGGACACTCAACACCAGAATCCTAAAGCCAAACCCCTCGGCTCCAAATAGCCCAATGTAGGTCATATCTATAGACCGAAAGGCCTAATGCGGGTATTATCTATAGACATGGAGCCCTCTATAACCCCCTTTATAATCCCGGTTTCCATTCAATGTTCCATCTTCTTTTCCATTTGAATCTCCATTATTATTGGTATTATTGATAGACATGGAGCCCAAAGGAAAGTAGCGTCAACCAAGTTGCTTTGCCGTCCTTCCGCAATGCAGCGAAAGCGCGAACGCTCGCGCGAAGCAGCTGGACGTCATACAGCTCTGCCTGAACTTTTCCTGGGAAGTGGTCAGGGTTTAGGGTTGAGGGGCCAGAGGCTTGTAGAACTTTGATGCGTTCCAGTGCCTGCGTCTTCAAACCGTGCTTTAGTTGAGGGTTTGGGTTGTCCCCGAACTTTTTCTGGCGTCAAGCCTCTCTATCCAGCTGAGGGACGAGGGTGTGCTTCTTGGCTACAGGTATCTCTTTTAATCCGGAAAAAAATCAATTTCTTGACCATTTGGAAGCTAAGCCCAGCCTCCACTTGACTGTCTCGACCCTCGGCTCACCAAAACCTTGAGCCCAGCTTCTGTAATCTTTGCTTTTTATAGAGCAGGAAGTATATTTATCTCATCCCTAAACCGATACAACTGTATACTACCTTTCGAATGTATGGAGGCAGAATACGTACTTCCCTGACCCCAAGCACGAGGGGAAAGCACTAAGCCCTGCCAAGCGTTGGACATATTCTGTTTCCGCCAACATGTTAAGAATTACGGGTATTCAGCAAAAATCAACAATTCAAGTCTGGCCTAGTCAAATAACAGGGCCGAGGCCAGCAAGAGTATTTCAGTGAGAAGTGAAGTGAGCCCAGAACGGCACATTCGAAAATCACAAAACCTCACACCAGCCACACGAAAAAAACCACACTAAACCCTATAAACTCCTGCCGTAAACGTTAAGCTACGCCAGGGAACCTGGAGCTGGGTTTAAGCTAGGACGTCTGACTGCTGTGACTTACACACAACAAGCCAAGCCCCAAAATCCCCGAACGGGGTTGCTGCCAAAGAACTTAATCAAAACTACCATGCCGGTGGCATATCATAAAAGACCCGGCTTGGTTTTGCGGTAACTCAACTTGAGTTCGTTGGCGGCAGCCTAGTGAAGTCCCGGCCGCTGCTATCTCCGCCATAGACTGCAGAGCCCCAGGTCACCACAGTGCCATCCGTGAGGAGCGCAGCAAAGGCTCCGGTGCTGCCTGCCACCTGGAGGACTTGGTCCCAAAGCTTTCAAGGGCTGTACAAGGGCAATACAGGGCTGCAGAGCTTATGGGGATCATAAGCATTTGAGAGGAGTGGAATTTAAATGACATACACGCTAGACTAGAATTTTTTCGGAACAAGCCTGTCCCGGCAAGAACGCTTTATCAAAGAGACTTTAATGGGAACTAGTAGGAATATCCTGGGAATATACCTGCCAGGGTTCTTGTATTCCCAATATATGCCTACTATCTTCTTGGGGTTCCTTGTTGGGGGGTTCCCCTTGCATTCCCTTTATTGACCATGGGTGGCCGAAGTTGACATACAGGTAGTAGAACGGCTAAAAGGATCTACGCAAGCTCAAGGCTGCCGAATAAGAACCATCTCCCAACACCCCCTGGAGCATATTGTCCAATAATTCCTCCAAGCCTACTTGCATGATGATGCTCAACACGCTCGAACCGAAACTAAATCACGTACCTCGATCCCCAAACCTAAGCCCTTAACCTAACCAGCGTGAGCCTGCATTGGTGGGGAGGGAATGCCTCCAAGACGCGAAAACGCACTTGTGTCCGAAGCGCGGGATGGTACATGAACTGATGCTGCTGAGGAAAAAGACTGGTTTCTCCTTTGAAAGCTGAAAGCCCTGAACTTTTCAAGTTGGTGAGCCTAGATACTAACTTCAATTGAAAATTTCAGTCAAGAGTTGAAAAAGAAGATGAACTACAGTCCTGTTTCCAAAGGAAACCTTCATTTCCTTGATTCCCGGGACCGAGGGTATAGAGGTCAGACCAAGATGCCTTCCAGCAACAGTATGCTTTCAGAACAGCCTGAACCTTCCTGAGACGCCAGGCCCACCACCCTTCACTTAGAAGTTAGGTCGCTGTATATAGAGTTTAGGGTTGGCAGTCCCAGTACGGTTACAACCCTCAGCCCGATCGGTGCCTGTAATCAGAGCCAGAACCACTAATCCCTGCAGCATACCCCTACATGGGCAACGACCAAAAACAGACTACGCGTGCATATCTACATATATGTATATATATATATACATATGTATATGTCACTGTATATACACACAATATGCACACATACGCAATGACCACTACTTCTTGGTGGAAATGGCTGCGGCTATGGTTCAGTTCCAACGTGCATATCTAAGATGGAAGCCCCCCTTATACACCCCAACTAACAGAAACGCCGCCCAAAAAGGGGCCCCTTGCTTTTGGTAAAATGTACCCAGCCCAGGTGCCAACCGCACGTCATGCAGCTGATCTCGGACAGTAGAGCAGTTTGCACCCATCCTTGTCACCACAGATAACCCCGCCACCAGACTAATGCCCGTGTCCAATCACGAAACACTGTACACCTGAAAGGCAATTCCCAGCACTAATACAGCAACGGCTACCCTTTCATCTTGAAACATGCAACGAGGGAGGCAACCGAGTTCGCAAGCAAACTTTCCCTGTGTGGGGTTCCAGGCTTCGGAGTTTGCTCCAAAAACAAAACGTAAACCACATGTTGAAGCTGTTGTCTCACGATGGAGAAAAAGCGGAACAATGGTGGAAGTGTCAACATTTGAGGTGACGGGCTTGAGGCTCGAAGTGCCTTCTTGGGTTCGGTGTCCAGGGCTTCAGGTGCATGGGCCGACCTAAGGCTTACCTGTGACCCTAATCGCTTACAGTTTTATGGGTTATACCTACAAGTTCATGGGTAATCACTACTAAGCTGTAGGTTATTGGGGTTACAGGTAGGATTTACCCTGGGCGCATTGTTGGCTTAGAGGCTATGGTTTGGAAGGCTCCTTGGGACTGCTGAAAAATTTATACGGCTGGATTGGGTGGGGCAGGCAACGGCTTTTTGGTTGCGCATGCTGGGGCACAAATCTTTGACACACAGGGGTTGGACCAACATATCGCTCAGCAAATCTAACCCGACGTGAGTATTGCTCCTAATGACAAAGCATCCCACCTATATGCAACAAGAAATCTTTCTTTGTTTGGGCAGCCATCCAATGCAGTCCAATCAACAAAACATGTCTCCGACGCAAGGATGCTAAACCAGCTGCTGCTCTCCGGATTCCTGGTCTATCTCCTTGCTACTGGAGGAAGATAAAAACAAAGCGTGGTCCTGGACTGCTCGGCAACCACATCCTAAACTTCACTAAGTACTTTCACCCGCGCAGGCATGTCACAACACAGGGGGCCAGGAGTCCAACAGTAAAGTAGGCAATTGCCAGATTCCATGCGGTCTGCGGTATGACAGAGCCCCGAGGAAGGGGTCGCCTTTGCAGAAGTCTCGTGAAACACACGGCCATTTGATCCAAGCATCATACGGTCGCCCCAGGTGACAACATGCCCTTGCAACGTGACAGCGGCAAATGCTGCGCTGGTAGATGACAGGCACGTCGCTCCAACTAGTTGATTTCCTTAGTTCCATAAACCGAAACGGTGTGGCCTTAAGGGCGCGCGTTCTTATTTGAAAGGCCGATAAAAGCTTGGTGATGATGAGCACTTGGTGCCATCTGTCGAATTGCAACCGAAATACTCCGAAGGGTTTGTCTAGGCTATGTGCCTTCACCGGCAACTGAATCTTGGCAAACAAGTGTGAGTGGATTCGAAAATGGTCTGCAGCTATACAATCACCTCTAAGCATTTGCTATGATGCTAAGGGTTCGCGGTCTGCGAATGTCCGCAAACACCACGCACTCTGGAAAATCTACATGTAAAACAATGCTCAATCATGATCCTGTCTCTGATGCTGCTGCAATCCCCTCCATAGCGGTCATCGCCCCAAGCAATGACAGTCCCGTCGCCGCGAATTGCTGCAAATGCGGCATAGGAAGACTCAATTTCCTTCACCTGGGCTGGAGGGTGGTCTGCAGGTGTTTGAGCTTACCTGAAACCATTTCCAAGGGGGTTTGGGTGCGGGGCATCCATGCTTCGGGCTTACGCTTCAAAGGGAAAATACACCAAGCGAATGCCAGAATACTGCTATACTCCCCCCAAAGTGGATAGAATATGGTTTTGGGTACATTATAATAAGATCCCCATATATACCATACTTATCTACTTAAAGGGGACTATATATTGAAGAAGCCCTGACCGTCTGGTATGTAACTCTCACGACGTCACCCTGCAGTTTAGGGTTTCCTTGACTGAAGGGCTATAGCCAGAATGTACAACATTGCCCAAGTTGTTCCATGGCGCGTTAAGAGGTTTAGGATATAGATGGTTTTGTCTCTGGAGATTACCCTCCCGAAAGCAAACATGGAGTCCCAACACGATCCCTGGCGTACAGCCTAGTTTTGCGAGAAGGCAGCCAGCTATCCGAAACCCTACACCTCCCCAGAAGTCCAGACGTTAGGATTCGGATTCTCCTGGAACTACCTGAACCCCAAAAGTCTTTTGTGCTATTTGAAGAGGGTTTGGGCTAATATTTTACCTACTCTTGGGGGTTGAGGCCCAGGCACATCTCGCAACTCATCCTTGGCCAGGATTCCAAGTCCCCCAAAATTGCCAGCACCCCAGGTGATGACACTTCCGTCCTGTGGGGCAGGGCCTGCTATAGGGCCTTCGGTTCCTTTAAAAGGGTTGTGAGGATGTAGAAGACTGGGGGTTTATGGAGTTTAAGGTCCAGGGGTTTTTCAGCATCTCGACACGGACTGCGAGGAGGATTACGAAGAGCAATTATTATGAAGAGGTCACCGGGGTTCTCTTGCGACTTCCAGAAATGTACTCAAGTTTGCTGATCTTCTGAAATACCCATACCCGAATGAGCACACATGAGTCGTACCATTGCTTGAATGTCCTGTCTCTGTAGCGCGGGTACGCGGCCCCGGGACGCTCGTGCAACCTGTAAACTTCGGCTTAAGACATGGGCCTGTATGCAGGATTCCTTCTGAATCCGCAGAACCGCCATACCTAATGCCTTAGGATCCGCTGGCATCCCGAAATCTGACAAGCCACAGCGGCAAGGCCCATGTTTCTGGCTCTTTAGCTTGGTCGTGGTGAGGCCTCAGAAAGGCCTAAAGCTCATGATGTCTTTGGCCGCCACGTCCTGGCGAATGGCGGCAAAGGCGGAGTGTGAAGACTTGACATCCACGACATCATGCAGATCTTGGCGTACCTGCCAGAGTACTGCTTTGCATTTGGCCGCTAGCATACCCAGCGCCATGATGATTCTACAGTTGCTCTAAGCGGGGATCCTGCTGTATATGCCCATTGAAAGAGATAAGACGCCATACTGTAAGAGCACCACCACGCCACCATCTTGAATAATGTACGAGTACCGACATGCTGTGAGTTTTGAGGTTTGAGTTGCGCAAGCTGCCCGAACTTGCAGCCCCGGACACCACATAACCCCTGCAATGGTTCAATGCTCATCCTTGTACCCAATACACATCAGAAAAGCGCGCCCCGACACTTCTAAAACCCAAACTCGTAGCCAGAGGTTAGACCAGCCCAAAGACTCCAGAACAAGAGATTCAAATGCTTACCGTCATGACCGGGTTTACTCTTGTTCTATTGTTCTGTGATCCCGGGTTAGGAGGGTCGGGGCGAGGAAATCTGAAGGTGAGTTATGGGCAACCAAGAACAAGAATGTGGAGGTTAATGCAAGGTCGGAGATCATTCTGGAGCGTGGTCCCTGTGGACCTGAGGGCCAGCTTGTACGGTAAGCAACGAAGTAGCGGTTCTCTGCATGCTGTCGTATACACTCTCAACGCGCACCGTTACTGAAAAGGTTAGGGCTGGATCGGAATTTGAGAACCAGAAGTACGAACTTGAAAGCACGTGTGTAGGGAAGAAAGCCGCTGAATACTTTTTGGGGTTCGTTTGGTTCTGTGCGTGTCTCCTTAGGTCCTGACAAACAACTTGTAAAGGGTAGACCAGGCAGCATTGCTTTTCTGTGCTTCTTGCACATGTCGCACGCAAATCTATACTGGAGGGCATGGAGCTGGACAACACAGCTGATATGGAGTGTGTGTTTTGACAGAAAGGCTGAAAAGATGTTATGGGAGCGAAGGCGGATGGATAGAATTCGGGGGTGCGTTCACTGTCCCTGCAAGCTTGGCGAGCCAATTGCAATCGGTAGACCAGGAAGCACAGACTTTCCGTACGGCTGTGTATCATATCACCATCTTAGATGACAAAGACAATGTACCAGCAGCCTAGCAGAAAGCTCCACGGTAGTTCTTTTGACGGCCTGCAGGACCACAACTGGGGCTGAAAGAGTGAAGCAACGACTGAAGTGAGAGCTGGCAGCTTCTGCGCAATTTCTTTGCAATCAACACCAGATTCAACATGATAGAAACGATCAGTTTCACTGAACCCGCTCACAAACCTGCGTATTATTCTGGATGGGTTCTGAAAGTCCAAAATGGAATTGCCAACCACCCTGAAGGGTAATGAAAATAATATTACTGATCATAATATTAGGAATAATATCAATGATAGTAGTAGTAACCCAAACCCTTCCTTCAGCCTACCTTGGAGCTGTCCGCGCCCTCAGAATCGTCTCCCCAAGTGACAACCTCACTTTCCGAGAGCCAAAGGCGTGAAGCAGACCCAGTCATGCTATGAACCACTACATACTTCCTGATTCATACAAGTTACAGGGACGCCATAGGGATGGTGTGTATATGTACGCATGTGTAAAGTACTGACACAACCCAACATTCAACCTCATGTAGTCCATGTTTGAAAAGGGTAGTAATCTTTGCAAGGCTGCCTTCTGGGTTCGATCTTGGTTTGGGGGAATGTACTCCCTTCGGAAAGTCTAAACCCTAATCAGGGAACAACAGTTCCCGTATTTCGTAAGCAGCTCGGGAAGGTATGTAACCACAACCCGGTACGCACTATATGGGGAGTTACCAAATTTAGGATCTCATTTTAGCATCTCTGAACATTAAGTTATAAAACATAATTCATAACCAAGAAGGGCCCATAATTCTTGGAATAGCCCTATGGGGTCCGATCCATACCATTCGTACCCCTAAAAAAGTGCCCCTTATTTTGGGAAACCCTAAACCCTCAACCCCATACAACCCTACATAACCCTATATATCCCCCTGCTATAACCTCCCAACCCAAAAAACAGACGAAGCCGCTGAGCCATCTTCGCGGACCGCTGCGCATGCCTTGTTGGAAGGATTTTTGGGGCTTGGTTGGCCTTCAGATTCCTTTGAAAAATGTTAGTATAGAAGGTCCTCATGAAGCTGACAAGGGAAAATTTTTGAATATTCCAAATGCCAACCCAATGGATATGAGCTTACAATGCTTTGGCTTTATGTATGGGTTGACCCAGAGCCGGCTATGTAGTTCCTTCTTGGGTAGTACTATATTTCAACTCCTTACCCAGAAGCCTAGAACAAACCCATCAAGGAATTACACAAGAAGTTTTGGGCAGAGTTGCAGGCTTTGGGTTTGATGTCTGGCAGAGCCTTGGGACTCTGCAGGAAGCTGCTTGCGAAGGAGAACGGTTTGAAATTCAGATGCAAAAGACTATTGGCAACGTGCGTTCTGTCAGCGTTGGACATTTACCTTGACTAGCAGCATGAGGAATGCAGGAATGCTGAGACCTATCGCTTGCAAGTTTCAGTGAGCTGGGGTTTGCATGCTTAGGAGATCCTTCTGAGAGTGCCCGCAGTAGGGACTCAGTGTTTTGTGCTATGTACGTTCCAGGCCGTTTTGGCATTTCCGTTTAGACTCAGGCTCCGGAGAGCGGGGTCGTTGAAGACAACAGAATCACCTTGGCGTGAAATGAGCTATAGTCTAAACTCCTAGTATCCCCCTTAATATACCCTATAGTAATCCCCTATATAATCCCCTATATAACCCCCTTTAAGGTGTTTAGATTATAGTACAAATGACTTTAAGGAGCTGAACAGCCATCCAAGCTGCGCCGTCGCCCACGCAAACTTGCTTCACGTACCACAGCTGATCGCTCACGGCACTGCTGTTTCCGCCATACCTGAGCTAGACACCAGGAGGCTGGAAATGTTGCCTTGGTTCTGTAAGTTCAGCTGCTATCTGCCAAACCCAAATACTTCACAGCAACCATCACATGCGACACGTGCTTCATAGTTGGCAGGAGGTACGCGCGTGGATTTTCGAACCAAACATGCTCACCTATGGGATTGCTTCTTTGAGGGTCAGAAACTTGACTACAGGGGAGACAACAAAACATTCTGGGGATGGGTGGAGCGCTTGGGGTTTGATCCCCGAAGTCTCAGAATCTTTTCCATACAGGTCCTGCTCTGCATTTCTATATCCGGCGGCCTTTCTACCGAAAGTATCTCACCACCTCAGCAATATTTCGAGAGGTCTCATGTTTAGCAAGACTACGTACTTTTCAATGGCTGAAACTAATGAGGGGCAGTGTCCTGAATGGGGGGGGGGCTTGCATAATGATTCAGAATCATAACGAACTTGAGCCTAAAAGCTCATGAACCCTGCGCGCCAAAGCCTAAACCCTAAACCTTATATGAACCCTAACCCCCCAAAACTCTCAAGTTAAACACTTTAGATCTTGTGGTCAAGCCCTAGGACGCTTGATCTCCAAACCCTCCAGCCCTAACCTCATCACAAGATGCGTAGACAGAAATGCGAGAATCAACAGGTGCATATTTTCTTACTACTTTTTGAGGAGTATAATATCCCCAACCAAGAATATCAATTACATGGCCCAACGTTTTGCTCATTTATGATCTAATCTCCCAAACTGAACACCACCGAAATATGTGTGTATCTATATATGTATATGTAGCTAACATATACTTACGCTAACGCCCAACACCCTACCGTATGTTGAAGACTGTATTCTCCTTAAACAATACTACTACTCAAATGATAACTCTAATGCTAGAGCAGTGTTTCTTTCATGCTTCATGCTCTTTTCCAGTTGATTCCTCATTATCCCCTTTAGCGTGGCTCTAAAATCCAACTGTACCCTGAACCCTGATCTCTGAATCCTGAACCCTAATGCCCTGAAGCCTATAGATCCTCAAAACCCTACCTAAACGCCAAAAGTATGTAGAATAATAGCCCTAGACCCATAAAAATATCCATAAAGGCCATTATTTTACATACTTCTGGGGTCTAGTTGGATCCCCATTATATTACGGCACCTAGTATTTAAGGTACCCAAAAAGGGACCATAATTTTGACAACCACCCATATCATGACTGTGAGATGCATGGAGAGCCCCCAGGTGAAGACGAAGCCGTCACTTCGGCTCACAGCAAAGGCGCCGCCCACAGAGCTCGACCTAAGTCTCCCCGGGGATGTCAAGGTTTAGGTTTGGTGCTTAAGGTTTAGGGTGGGGGGGGGTGTTTAGGGTATGGGGATTAGGGTTGATGAGTTTGGCGTTTAGGGTTTCGGGTTTAGGGATACGCAGTAGTTTACAAAATTATACAGATGGAACTGCGGGCCCCCAGTATGGGCCCTTAATCCTGGGTCCCATATATACATATAATGTATTCTGCAGAACCTTGCAAACCCAATCAAGGGCCCCTGATTACCCAGGAAACAGGTAGGGCCCATGGCTAGGACCTTAGGTCAGGCTTGGGGATTTGGGTTTCGGAGTTATCGATTCAGGCATCTGGGTATAAGAGCGTAGAGATTCAGGGACTCGGTTCGGAGTTTAGGGCTAGAGGTTGAGGGTTTAGAGTTGAGGGATTTGGGTTTAGGGCTGTAGGATGAGCAGCCGGGTCCAGGGAGCTGCAAAGATGTTTGAGGTGCCCGTAGGCTTCCCCAGGGATAACAGCGGACTTTGGGCAGTTTACAATTTACAATGCCTGAAACCCCCAGACCCTGAACTCTAAACCCTAAACCCCAAGCCCTAAACCCCAAACCCTAAACCCTAACATATAGCACCTGAGGAAGCAGGAACTTCTAGAATCCTGAAGGAGGTTGAAGGGTGTAAGGCTTCGGGTTTGGGGATTCTACTGCGAAAGCCTAACCATCACCAATATTCTTCGCCTATAATCCATATATAGCCGTAGCTTAATCAAGCCCGAAGACCCTAAACCCTAAAACCCTTAACCAAAAAACCCTTAACACCAAGACCCTATACCCTAAGCCCTTGACCCTAATGCCATAAAACCCTAAACCAAAAACCCAAAACCCCAAAACCCTTGACCCTAAAAAACCCTAAACTCTATACCCTAAAGCCCTTAACCCTTGACCCTAAAAACCTAAACCCTCTACCTCAAAACACCCCAAACCCTAAAACCCCAAATCCTAAAAAAAACAAAACCCTAAAACCCTAAACCCAAAAACACCCTTAACCCTATTCCAACTAGTTTTGCTTTTGCAGCGGCCCTTTTCAGGGGGTCAGGCCTGGGGACCCATTATGACAAGCCCAAAAGCTTAGAAGACCTAAAGCGTTCAAGTACCAGGCTACTTGGAGGGTCAGGGGGACTTAGTAAGTGGCTTGATAACCCCTATAACCCATATAGTAACTTTAAGTATCCCCATTATTAGCCCACTTACTAAGTCGCCCTGACCCTCCAAGTAGGCCATCCTACGCAGCATTCGGGTTTAGGGTTTAGGGTATGTGAGGGGTCCTCTTTATATCCCAAAGGGTTGAACTACCAATAACTAGGTCCCCTTTAAAAGGATCTACACGGGTTTATAAAAGGATAAATGGGGTTTAGGGCTTAGGGTCCAAGTACCCAATAATAGTTGGATACTTGGGTTTTGGGTGATAGTAATTGTTGTGCAGGTTCTGGGTAAGTATATGACTATTCGGTACTTGGACCCTTAGGGACAGGGTCGGGGAAGGTCCCTAGGGATCCAAACGGCCCAATGTAGGTAGCATTTACAACCTTTAGGCCCCAATGTTATAGAATGAAAAGGCTGCTTTGGGCTTAGCCAGATTGCAGAAGAATGTGAAGCACATGGCCACATGGCTCTGTTTTATGGATTGAGTCTCCGAGCTCACGCTTGCAGGGATTGCGCGTCGTGGCGTCAAAAAGGCTCAAATGTCTGCAGAGTTCCCCTGAAAACTTGCGGTCACCTTATTCAAAAGACAACAAGAAGGCAGAGAGCAAAACATGCTGCTGCAAAGCCCAGGGACCATATGCGAACCGGTCGCGCCAAGGCTGTAAGAACATCCCCATCCTGCCAACAGGTTTGCTCCTACAGTATCAACCGGACATTCTGCTCTCATGCGGTGAGTTGTCAAGATGCTGGCCCTTGCTTAGGGCGCCTTTGAGAATTCTACGTCGTATGGGCTGAGTCACACTGGGCCTCCAGAAGTAAACCGAGCTTGTACTTGTAGTACACCACTGGTCAATCCTTTAAAGTCTGCTTAGCCTTATACGCCCAATAGCAAAGTTGTGAGTGCCATAAAGCCCAAATCACCACTTGTGCTTATATTACCAGAGTGGCTGCCTCAGACGACAACCTCGCGGCCAAAAAATCCGTAGACATGGACTAGGCGGAAATACCCGTAGTATGTAAACCGGCCTCTGTAGCGCAGCATAAACACTATGAACATCATCATCCAGGGCTACCAAGCACTGCATAAACCTGGCACATTCTCAAAGTGGTATTCGCACACGCGGTTAAACAAGAAGTACGAATAGCAAATTGGGGGCCCCAAAGACGCTGGAGATGCATGGAGATTCTACGGGAATTATCGGGGTGCCATGTTGGGAACCTGCATTGAGGACAGCTACAGCTCTATCTCTGCGCATGAAAGACCACACAACCGTGCCTTTGCTAGATTCCCTGGAGTAGCTATCTTATCGGCATATTGGGCTGCAGCGGCAGAAGTAATCATCTTCCTGCTTATCAAAAGGCCGTTTTAAGGGTTTAGGGGTTCGGGGCTAGACAAGGTTGGGAGCGTAGGGTGATGAGGATTGTCAGGGTCCCTTTCGAGGAGTGGAAAGGAAGTGTCCGAAGCTTCCTTGTGGAGAAACACGAAGACCAGGAACCGAAAACTATGTACAAGAAAGAGACACCGAACATCAAACCCCATGTTCGCTTGAGCCCGTGCTGTTTCGCTGGCCACTTGTTTCAAGCAAGGAGTCTCATGAGACGAGGGAGCCATTCTGCAGCAACCATCTCAACAGAAATAGTCATATTCTGTTCCCTCGCCCTGAACCGGAAAACCTAAGCCCTAAACCCTGGACCCTAAACCCAAGGCCTGATCCTAAACCCGACCCGACCTTCATGCCAACCTGGCCAATGGTTGACTCATCTTTCAAGACCTCTCCCTCGGCATCCACCAGGCCTCAGTTCGTCCTGTGTATATATTATCTCGGGCGTGCATAATGAGAGAACTTGAGACTGCTACATGCATGGTCTGTAACCTCATTGATCTGCAATTTCATGGGTTATGCGGTTCTTAATGGGCAGTTACTACTAAGCCGTAAGCAATTGGGGTAGCACGGGGGTGGTGGCAGGAGGTCCACCCTTTGGAGTCGGAGCGGTTGCGTGCCATCTGAGATTTACAGGAAGATTCGAGGCTATGTGTGCGGTTTGGCAGGGCTTCCAGGCGCGCGGCTAAGAAAATTAGGCGTTAGACCTGCACAGGGGGCCCTGAATGGTTGGAGTTGGTTTCGGCGCATGCCATTTTGTGGCCTTGAAGCACATATACACCACTTACAAGGATTTGCAGTGCATAGTGTTGCATCTAGGCATTTGCATGGTGGCGTGCCCCTCCTACTCCAACCTTCAAATCTTTGCCGGTGCTCCCCAATGGAGACTCTGAAGTTTGGAAGCCTCTATCTGTATTCCAGCCCAACTGCGCGATCCAAGCTTTCAAATTTCTGCAGATCGACAAGCAGAAGCCCGCACCCGCAGCCGGTAGGCACGTCTATCCCAAAACCCTCTATCTCTCTCTCTCTCTCTCTCTGTTATATGTAATTATATATAATTGTATATATATATATATATAGATATTTACATTAACACGTATATCTACATATATACATATATATATATACTTATCCATCTACTTATTCATTTAATTATGCTCTGGACCCGAGGCGAGTATGCGAACGAAAACCCGAACTCCAAAAACCTGCAAGAAGAAGGCAGCCTGCTTCCCTTCGAATACCCGCCTAAGCCACTCGGCCACTCTAGAGCCTCAGCCTGCAAATCTCACAAGCCTTCACTATTCCTAAGTCATCAGGCAAGTCACTCTGAATGCCCGTCTGCAGCGCGTGCTGCGCTTGCAGCTTCAAATCCCTGCACATTGTAAACAGCATGTTTCTACGGTGTCTGGATTGGGGAGTCAGTGAAGTGAATTCAGCCTGGCATCTCCCTATACGTCATCATGCAACCTTCCCCGTGCTAACATGGAACCCACTCACCAAGGCCTCTGTCCTTTTATTTCTGGCCTCCACATGGGAGCTATAATCTACATTCCTCGTATCTCCCTTACTAACCCCTATAATACTCCCCTATATAATTCTTTACATAATCCCCCTTTAAGGAGTTTAGACTATGTCTTATTTGTTTGAGTGAATGTCAAGCTTGTGGGAACTTTAATCGTATCTAAAATTCATAGATACAATCGAAGATCACACTAGCGTTTCGTAAGGTGCCTTGCTCAGGACTGCAAATTAAGTTTGCCTGTCCGTCTATGAAGGACTGTAAGATATGAGGGGGTTATACCAGGTTACAGCTTGGATGTTGATGTACCTACTGTGATGGAGCACATCTTCTAGGGGTTCCTAGTGTATTGCAATTCCTTTTATGAGGAGGAATATACAAGGGTGAAGGATTCCAACCTAAACCCTAAAACCCCAAACTCGAAAAAGCTAAACCCTAAACAACTGCATCCTAGAAAAAAACAACCCTAAGACCCTTAACCCAACAAACAAAAAACCTGAATTAAAACCCGGAGCCCTAAACCAAAGTTAAGCATTTAGGGTCTATACCCTAACAAACCCAACCCTACGTATGACGCAGGTCCTGAACGTGGCGTCACTGGAGGCCGATATCAAAGCCACTTGGCCGCTCAGAAGTGCCACGGACAAAGAAATATCCATGGCAACCCTCCAATCCTATCACCTTTCTACTTAGATTGCACCAACAAGGGTTTAGGATTTAGGGATTAGGGTTTAGGTTTTGGGGGGTAGGAGATTGCTACAGTTACTACAGAAGGCGAACATCATCTTCTCTGAATTCGGACCTTCTTCCTGCGCTTGACACCCGCTTTGGCCAGCACGGGAGACGAAAGCTTGTTTAGCTTGCTTTACTTTGGCACCGCAATTGAAAGACTTGTCTAAATTCCATTGAACATATCGTCACTGCTCTTGTGAACTAGTTCTGCACTGGACACAATTGTTATGGCTAGCTGTCAGTCTGGATAGTCATGTTGCTATTGCTGCTGACATGACCAGGCTCAAGTGAGGATAAGCGTGCTCTTTCGGACCCAGAACCACAAACCAGCCAAATGGAAAGCCACATGAGCCATTGTCTAAACTCCTAGTATCCCCTTATAGTAGTCCCCTAGATAGTCCCCTGTCTAATCCCTGTTTAAGGAGTTTAGACTATAGTTCACATGAGGTTCGGTCTTAATGTGGGGAACTACGGAGCGGGTAGGCTTTCTTCAATAATTGCCGGGGTACGGATTCAATGAGATTTTGTCATGCTGTGGTGGTATTTGGTAGTTTCCCAAAATCGGGGAACCCCAAATTTGGACCCCAAAATACGAGCACCCTTATTATGGGGGCGGCGGTGCTTAGGGACGTCATTTATCCGAGGTTCCAGTGTTTCTTCACAAAATCAAGTCAAGGGAGCAACGGGCGTAAGAGTCCAAGTGCCGAAGTTGCACTTGTCCCATATAGGGATAATGGAAAAGAACATGGAAACTGCTGAATAGTATATTGGGGTTATATGGGATTATGGAAAAGAAAATGGAAACTACTATATAGTCCAACATGCTGAAAGCTGCAAATCCGCGGTATGTGGACCCATTGGATAGGCTTCCCTGATCATTGTAGCTCTCCAACCAAACTCCCCGAACAAAAATGGAAACCAAGCGATCGTACGCCTAAGCCTTAAACGCTCACTTTGGCTTTTCTCGAAAGCCCTGAACCCCTGCTGAGGCCCAACTCAACGAAACCACTCTCGGAAGCATATCGCGTCATGGCTCTCTGAAGATACCTGAGTCAAGGAAGTGGTCAGTTCCGGGATGAGGGCATAGGGGATGTATGATGTATACACGCACAAAGAACACCAGCCCCACAACGCAAATCAACCTCACAAAGACCTTTAGCCTTGAAAGGCCCTGCTATGCCTCATAGGCAGGCTGTGTCCTTCAAGGGCAGGCGCTGGCCCTTGAGAGAATCCGAAAAAGGTAGGAGAATCGGAGGCCCAGCATGAGGATTATGGCGATTCCAAACCAACTCCAAAACTCAGAGACGTCAGGGTCCGCTTCCCCATCCGAAGCTGGAATCTTGTAATCCCCTCCCCCTAAAATCACCCCCCCCCCCAACCTCCATAAAATTCAATAGTCCCACTGGTGTATAGCACAGCACATGGAGTAGATCTAACATTTTGGGGAAGGGGGTTAAATATTTGTGGGAGGGGATGATAGGACGCGTTTGGAAAAAGCACCCCATTCAGCAGCCGGCGACGATTCTTATCCCCTGATCTCTTTGTGAAGGTATGTGTGAAGTTCTCCGCGTCAGGATCGTCCACAATGAGACACTGCCCATTTGAGAGACCGACTACGAGTGGCTGACTTCCTGCTCTTAGGTATGTTTGATTTTCTGAGCCACATGGTGCTCTAGGCTCTCAAACCCGAAGCTCTGATAAAAACAGTTTGCATGTTGATCCTGCATGCAGGTCCATTGGTAGTCATTATCGCGGTTCCAGACACCCTAAATAACGACGAGTTTGTGCTCCTCATAACCTACCACGTATAACAGCATATGGACCCCAAGGTACACCGTATCTGTAATGCGGTTGCTGGCCTAGCTTGGGGCAAGGAAATGCTTCGACGCATGCCTCTGGTTCGGGTGCATGGTTGTGGGCACGCCACCCGATACATGGACCCCGAATTCCCATCTGGTTGGATCATGGAATTTAGTGGGCAGTAATTATTCCCAATACTGGTAGGTTCCCAATATGGGCGGGACCCCAATGTTGACCCCAGAATACTATAGTACTTTTTATGGGAATCCTCAAAAAGGTACCCATCACTTTAGGAAGTCCTAAACTCTAAACCCTAACCACCCGTTTATTCGGTTATTAGCTTCTGGGTAGATGAGCTGAAGGGCCACGCGTTGAGGATTTTCAAAGAATGGCCCAAGGGAGGTTGTGGGGATCTACATAACCTGTAGTCTAAATAAACTCCTTACAGGGGTTACATCCGGGTTATTTGTTTAGGGTTTAAAAGTGAGTATTATAGGAGCTAGTAAGGTGGATACTGGGAGTATCTGGGAGTTTAGACTATAGCTCACAGAACCATGTTAGACGAGCCTCACCCTGAAGCCTACACTTGGACTACTTGAGACTACCTGGACCCCAAAAGTATGTAAAATAATGGCCTTTATGGCTATTATTATGGGTTCAGGGCTATTATCTTATATACTTTTGGGGTTTAGGTACTTTCTTGGACAGTACGTAAGAAGGGACAGCCCAATGCGAAGACCCTGAAAGGAAGGACTATCCTCTGAGGACCCTAAGCCGTAAACCCAGGAAGCACCCCTTCGAAAGGACTGCCCAATGGTAACCCATGGTTTTTTGTGTCCGATTGGGGGACAGCTAAACCCGAATTCCTATATGCACACTTTGAAACTAAGAGGCCTCCCAGCTCGCATACCTTAAGGCCCGATGTAATAACAGCGTCAAGCAACTCGTCTGAGAAGGTTCGCAAATACTCGGCCGCACCTCGATTTCCATTATCTTATCAAAGCAGCCTCCATTGTAACCATCAAAACAAACGACTACATTACAACCATTAAGGACCCTTGAAACATCTGTGCACCCCTACCAGCCTCAACATACTGCGGTTGTGAAACAACCCTGTGCAACACAGACCTGTTCGTGTGCCCAGGCTCTTGGCTGCCCCATCAAGGATTTAAGTCCAATCTTCGCCAGCTTAGGAATTTACCAATCTTTCGCCAGCTTAGGAGTCCACCTATACCGGGACGCCTGTTCTCCCCAAGAAGCAGACCATGCTTCTCAGACGCTCTCAATTTCTGCCCTACATGCCCAAACCCAGGAGTGCATGCTTGAGCGCTGTCGATGCCCGAACCTAACCATGAAAGCGCACATGACTCACCTCGATTTCATCTCCGCCTTCCATGCTTCAGCTCTCACCACCCGCACTTGCAATTCCAAGCCGACATCCCCTGAAGTTCGATCTGTAACACTTCTGCATGAAGCCTTGTGAGATGCCTATGCGCTGGTCTTGCCGTATCAGGGTGAGATTGGGAAAGCGATGATTATACTGCTGGCGCTGGTGCTTGCTTCTTCTCATCAACTATGCCTCAGCCATGTGCTCTGCCACTTTTGCTGCTACAGTGACCAGCACTCCTACCTTTGCTACTGTTCTATAATCCAAGCTCTCAGGCTATCTGGTATTTTCCCTAATTAAGGGCCCCCCCCAATCTAGACCCCAAACTATACAATCCTTGTTATAAGGATCCCTTGAAGTTGGGGAAGCCCTAAACCCTGTATAACCCCTCATATAACCCTATATCACCTATAAACCTTGTTTAAGCGACACCAATTTTGGGGAAAACACCCCTAAACCCTACACACCCCTATACAACCCAGTTTCCATGTCCTTTTTTCCATTGTTGTTTTTCCATTTGCTTCTCCGTTATTGGGGATAACAACCCTATACATCGTGGTTTCCATTTAATTTCCTTTCCGTTATCCCTATATATACCCCCTATATGACCCCTATATGCCCGTTATAAGCATCCAAGCAGCGGTCTTTGGCCTTGGCTGTTTGTCCCCTGGCGACAATGTTGCTGAGGATCAGGGTCTGGGTGACCTGAGCATGCTTCAAGAAGAAGCAGAAGAAGGAGCCATCAGACTTGCTCATGCTTAGTTGGCAAGAGGATGAATGTGGCAGGTACGCGGGGACTACAGCCAGCGGACTACGGACGATTTCAGGTACCACGCTGAGGCTTCTATAGGGATACTTTTGAGAAACTCCCATGTGAAGATGACTACTCACGAGCAAGGAGGGGATTGGGCGGAAAGGGGGCCTTTCAAAGGGGTAAAGGACGGATAGCCTGAATTCTTGCAAGCAAAGGTCGAATGACAGCAATGACCGCAACAGCTCGGACATATCTCTTGCAAGGCCCGCTGGCTTGATGGATAAGAGCTGCTTCAGGCAGGTCAAGGACCAGTCCAGTGCTAGCGGCTAGTTTTTTTTAACCGAAAGGCGGCTTCAAAGGTCCTGGATGTGGCCCAACACGAGGAGAATGGATTGGCCTTCGCACCTGTAAACGTGAACGCCCAACCCCGTATCGACAAGCATTTCTTTCAGCTATCGTGATACGAAGTTCGTTGGCTGCCTACACTTCACCTCCAGCTTGCACCACTGGAAATCACACCTTATAAGCTTTAGGCTACACTCCCTACACACACACACACACACAGAGGATTGATGTACAAACCTACCGGAGGTTCCGTTTTAGGCTTGAGGAGTGTAATGAGTATCATGCCAAAGGGTACCAGGCCCTGAGCCCCCTACCCTGTAGCCCAAAACCCTAAACCTTAAACGCCTAAACCAGCAAGCCCTCAATCTTGTAAAAGCCTTACCCTGAAAGCCCTAAACCTTAAAGCCCTCAACCCACAAGCCCGCGTGAAACCCCGAAGCGGGTCAAGCCTGGTTCGGCGCACTGGGGTTGGGATGTAACTCGATCCAGTAGACCTGGGAGTTTGGTTGAGGATTTAGGGTTAAGGATCTAGGGTGGAGGCTTTAGGGTTCAGGGTCTAGGGTCTAAGGTCTAGGCCGTCTCATGAGTTCCCATAGCAATGATTGTCATACATGGGGGAGCACGCTGGGGTCCCCAAACCCTAAACCCTAAATCCCTAAAACCTAAATCCTCAACTGCATGGAAAGTATCAACTTGGAGCCGCGCTACTGGGGCTCAAACTGCATGTGTTTGAAATTTGACGGACTTCCTCGGATTTGAAAGGTTTACTGTGTATAGACTAAGCTCAGATTACAGCATCCCAATGGAAAATATCCGGTCCCATCACATTCTTTGGTTCGTGCAGGCTCTGCGTGGTCACATGTGCCTCCTTACTTAAATTCCTGACCCCCTAATGTTCTGAAAGACCCACCTGGAATTGCGGGCTTCAGACGGGCTTTGAATCATCCCTAGCTAGTGATGATAAGCCATGCCCGGATTGGAGACAACACTCTCACCTGGCCAACCCAGGAGTACGGATGATACAGCCCAACAATATTGTAGTTCCCACCTCACGTTCCAATTTCCTTTCCATGCGGTTCCCCATTATTTCCATGCTATATCCATGATATTCTCCGGCATTTGCTGGTATGTCATTTTTGCTTGGCCTGGTGGATGCCCAACACTTCTCCGTGGCCAGAAAGATGTGCAGTTGTCGCATGCAGTGAAAATAATCGTAATGGTGAGTAGCATCTTAATAGTAATGGTGATAGTACTAGGAATGGTGTGGTTCGTTTGCAGGCTGTCCTCTTTTGTGACCGCTTCGTCCCGGTCGCTCTTAAACATCTATATCTGCCACTTCCTGGACCACAGTCCTATCCTGCGGCTTCATTTGAGCTATAGTCTAAGCTCCTTAAAAGGGGCTATACCGGGGATTCTATACGGCAGCTTTATAGGGCTTATTAAGAGGAATACTAGGAGTTTAGACTATAGCTCATTTTGTCTGTGCCACCACCTCAACACTGTTTAGGGCTTAGGGTGTAAAGGGGCACTTGACTGAGGCGAGCTCTTCTGTGACAATTCATACATGCTTTCAGAGTATTCAATGGGTTGCTGTTAAGTAACTTATTTCAAGGTACTATATTGGGGGAAACCCTGTTACTTACCATGTATATATGCCTATTATTTTATATTAGGTTAAGTTCCTTGACAGCAACCCAGTACTTCAGAGCCCACATCCCAAGCAAATTGCTGGCATTACAGTCATCTTCCAAATGACCAGAGCGAACAACCTGCCAGACCCCATCAAAGCAAAAAGGAGCTGGCGGTTACAGGGGCGTGGAAATAAAACCTAGAAAAATAGTTTCCATGTAGTCCCCCTGCTATGGTCTCTCTAATCCATTCCATCATTCCTTACTAGCCGCCAAACCCTAAACACTAAACACTAAACCCTAATTCCAGAGCCCTAAACCCTAAACCCTAAATCCTAAACCCGAAACCACAACAACCCACCTCGTGCGGCTGACTTGGAGTACCTCTGCAATTCTTTCGCCTACTCATGGGTACGCACAGGATTTTAGATATGCACATGTAGATCTTCAGATAGATAATGGGAGCTGGACTACAAATAGACCGAACATCCACAACTGTGAGCCGAACCTAGTAATGGGAACTAGATCGGGAAGTTTGCCCATAGTAATAATATGGGGACGCTTATGCAATGCTAGAAGCACCCGCACCATAATCGGGAACACCATTTAAAAAGACAACGGGGACACCCATACGCTTCGCAGCCTTGAACGCTGTATATCCAAATATGACCCCAAATACCCTGAGCCCTAAACACAAGAAGGCCTCCCATAACCAATACAGGGAACATTTCCCCGTATAGGACTTGCTGCAAACTATCCCACATAATGAGTCGAAGTGCGTAAAATCCCCATAATCGCCTCTTCATCACCTTAAACCGCAAGCCCCCAAACCCCTGAATTCCTAAACCCTGATCACCCAAAGCCCCTAAACCCCGAAGAAGCTCCCCTATAGCATCACAAAGCAAGGGGCCAGGTCTGCATTGGTGGTGATTGGAAGCTCTTCCTGGGCAATTTGTGTGTTAAGGGTTTAGGTGTTAAGGTTGAGGGTTTGAGGTTCAGGATTTAGGTTTTGAGGTTTATGGTTTAAGGCCGACTTTAAGGGTTCACTGCCCCTACCCAGTAACAGTGTATAATAGGGGCAATATTAAGAGCTATACATATTTCCATTAGACTTACTATTCAACTGTTATCCAAGTTTAATGGCTGGGAGCAGCATGCAAGGCATAAAGTGAAAAATAAGAAGAGCCAGCGTTTGGAGGTTCAGGATTTTGCTATCTAGGCTTGCGATTCAGCATGTAGATGCTCAGGTATTGGGCTTTAGTTTTAGACTTTACGGCTTGGCTGCAATGGAAAGAATCATCGTGAAGCATCCTACTTGAAGGTTCATGAAGTTCATGGCCGCGCAGCTTCCGACAAATTGGGCTCTGACGCTGCCTGTACCTACCCCTGCCGGGCCGTATAAGGATTTCCCACTTTAGCAACAGCTTCACTACCCTAGTCTAGAAACAATTACCAAGCCCCAGGAGCGTCCTTCAGTTCTCAATGATGTGAGCAGTGGTAACAGAACGATAACAATAATCATCAACCAATTTTTAGAGAGTCGGACTCGCCGAAACCATTCAAAACAGGGGACAGCTACCTACCAAAATGATCCGTGCTTCCCTGGTGCGAATATGACTCCATTCATGTTGCCTAAAGGCTAGCTAGTAGCTCGCTGTACAGGAAACTCAGCTTCAAGGCTTAGGTTGGGGTTCTCTCCTCATCTTCGTGGTAGGACCTTATAGTTCTTAGGGTTTACTTCTGCAGCTTACATGCTCAACGCCCTTTGCCAAATACACTCTCCTGCCGCCCATAAGAGCTTGGCTCCGTTAGGAGGCTACTACTACTACTACTACTGCTACTACTACTACTACTACTATGATAATACTATTTAGGGTTTAGGGGTTTGCATGGAGCTAACAAATATGATGTAGGGGCTGGTATACACGATGGCAAAAACAATTACTACAGGGATCCACTTCCTCGATTCCCTACGAGCCGGCTGCAAGCTGGTGAATAAATGTGAGCCATAATCTAAACTCCTAGTATCCCACTGAATAACCCCTATAGTAGTCCCCTATATAATCCCTTATACAACTCCCTTAATAGGCTCATTTGCAGATGGGCGTCCACGGCCAACGTCCAGAGCGGAAGCTGTCCATCCACCTGTCCTGGATTGCGCATATCGCGCACTTTGAGGCGTTGGCTGTGGAATGCGTGTACCCATAAAACCAACTCTCGGGAACCATGTGTGGTACTCTAGTAATAATATCCACAGGTGATGCATTTTTGGTAGTATCGATGGTACCATGCTCGGAGCTTCATGACACCACTCAACTGGTCTAATCTTTAGTTCTGAACCTTTATCACACGTGACTAGGCTGTTAACTATCCAGTCCGAAGTAGCTGCTACCTTCCATGAACCTTCGGCTTCAAGTAGACTTCCCGACCCCAAATACTGCAAACTTGACCGCTCCACCCTGATTTCTCAGCTCAGATCAACTAGACCCTGAGCCCCAAAAAACCGTAACCCCTATGCTCTGAAGACTACACCCTAAGGACACCTCATAACTTTTAAGGCATAAACTTAACGACAGTATCTGGACCTGGAAGGTAAGTAACATACTGTCCCAAAGCCCCATGGAAATGGCCAAATAAGCCATGTTCTACCTACTTTGGGGTCCAGGTACTGGGAGGGTCAGGGGGGCTTAGTAAGTAGGCTAAAACCCTGATGAACCATATGGTAATCCTAGTTTTCCCTTTTATTAACCAAGTTACTAAGTCCCCTTGACCCTCCAACTAAGGCAAGACGGGTGGGGCCGGTGCTGAGGGTTCTCAAGACAGCAGCGGTCCCTTGGACGTGTACTGGACAAATCCCCTCCCCCTAATACTCACCCCACCCCCTCACAGAGATTTTGAGGAGATGGTGTGGGGGTTGCGCGCCGGAAGTATAACCCCTGTAAAACCCCATATACCCCAATACGCTACAGCAGTTTCCATTTTCTTTTCCATGATCCAAATATAACCCCTATAGTTCCAAGGCTCATTTGGTCAGAGCTGATGCTGGATTTGCAAACATGTACTTGGCGGTGGCTCGCGGCTTAGCAAGCCGCAAGCCCTAGGGAGCAAACCACGGGTGGGTTTAGGGTATTGGTTCTATTGGGGCTACATAGGGGGCAGTTCGATTCTGGGGGGATTCTGGGGGGCGGTAGAACAGGAACTTAGCAAACTGACGGTTTTCTTTTACCCTAAACCCCTAAACACAAAAACCCTGAACCCATAGAGCCGTCATGAACCCGAGGATAGTGCTTGTATGGCACTGGCAAGCAAATCTCTTCAGTACCCGTGTGCAAGGGATCGGTGCCAACAAGGTGGGTAGACTAGGGCCACAAACTTTTCCTTCTACTCCAGAGAGAAACCTTTGCCTGAAGCCTTTGTCTGGAAATCGATCTATCTGGCAAGCACCTGGTAGTCATGCGAACAATACTAGCTTATAGTACACATGTCCCACTTAAGCATGCCGCCACTCCTAACAACACCCTGGCCAAATAGTCTCCGATACTGGGTGTGGTGTCCCTCAGGGTGGGATGGTCCTTAAGGGGAGTTAGTAATAACTGTCCTCATAATGTAGTGGTTCAACTAAACAGGCAACCTTACAAGATCTTGCAAGCATGTAGGGGTGCAACCAGGAAGCCTAAACGTTAAGTTTGTGCCCTTATTAATGTTGGTAACCCTAGGTTTGGGGTCCCCAATGCCCTTATTAAGGGCCATGTTCCATGGCTTAGGGACCCAAACCCAAGGGTACAAACCCCAAGGGTACAAAGGACAACTCCCTGAAACAGTCAAACGGTCAAACGGAAACCTGACTCTTGGAAAAGACGAGTCTCGGCGCTGCATAGGCCACACCTTGATGTTGCCCTCCTCAGCAACTGGCGTGCAAGAAGTCTGAAGCTTTGTAGGTTTTAAGGTGGTGGGTCGAAGCTTCGGGTTTGTTTGTTACACCTTCGACAGTCGCAGTTCTTTGTATGGGATCGCGCAAGATGTGTCCAGCGGTTATAGTGGACCTTTGAATGGAGCCATGCTGGAAATTCCATCTTCTGCCCCTTCTCGCCCTCTGCAGAAGCGTTCTTGAGAGCGGGAAGGTGGTACGAAAGACTGTTAGAGTAGCTGAAGGGTATGGCTACATGTCAGAACACGCCTCCTCTACGTTCCTGTAATACTCGTATGAGTATACCTGGGTTTTGGTTGCCGTATGGCATCTCCACAATTGCAGACGCCAACTTTGGCACATATCGGCGGATGCCACCTACCTACCTGGCAACCGCCTTTCATTGAAAAAGGCGACGTTAATAACAGGCTTGGGCCCGTTCCGAACCTCAGATGGTCTAAACAGATCTCTTGCCATGCGAATAGAGAAAAGAACTCACAAAGAACAGTTAAGGCAGGTCCACACGTTTAAATAAGAAGAACTGGGAGCTTGTAAATCCCAACCAAGCTGCAAGCAGCTTCGAAATCTTCTTCACTGCCGCACTCCGCTGCTCGGATTTCGAAAACCTGAGCTTGGCAATGGCATGATAGCAGTCAAAGCTGCCGCCGCCTATGGTACAGCGTTGCTCCTGCACGACCTACCATACCTCAGATCGTAAGAAAGAAGGTAATGGAGCACAGCTTTCGATCAGCAGCTACATCGATGAATCTGCAGCGTGACGTCAACAATCCGTTGTGACTAAGCCGAACCTGGCCGTCATAAGTGTCCTTCCTTCAAGAACCTTTCAGGCGGACTGCCACCCCCAACCCCCCAGATTTTCTTGCGGTTACTCCGTGTCAGACCTAGGGCTAAAAACCGTGCAAGCATGTGTAGTCAGACTTACGAGTATACAGTATACATCTGGATTGCTGCCTTGGGACCCAGAGATCGTGTTGATGAGCGTCTGCAAGAAGAGCGAATCCCTCCGCAAAGAAGCTTTGCTCGTTTGTTTGGTGGAATTGTCTTCCAGCCCGGGACAGGGACTTGTAGGTTGTAACGCGCAAAGCGCGATTCTGTGTCGTGGTAGCCTGTAAGGCTGGGTATTTAAAACTGTAGTGTGGGTTTTGGGTTTACACCTTTTGGAGTTCACGGAGGCAGCTTTTGGAGTTCGAGTATTTCCTGGTACTGATCATATAGGTCAACAAACTGAAGATTTAGCTATCTTGTTGGTAATAAAAACACGTCATCGTATCACCGTGGCCCTCACATATTGGAACTTCTTAAGGACTGATACCACGCACCAAGCCTCAACCCTGAGAAGCTATCCGAGGGGCTTTATACATTCCAAGCATGCCCCTCGTGCAAAACAAGCAAAGCCTCAAGCATCTGCCTTACCTTTTTCAACGTCGCTGCTTCTGCAGATTTCCCATGGCAACTGCCAACCGCCAACCGCCACCGCCGCAGCTGCTCCCACACCTGCCCACAACTGCCTGCGCCGCCTCACGCACAAGCAGCACATCCAGCAAAATGACCATTGTGACCACAAGCAGCACTAGCACCCGGCTCCACAACGATCACCGCCGCCGCCACCAATACCACCGCCGCCAGTGCCACCACCACCGCAAGCACCGGCGCCGCTAGCACCAGCACCTGCAGCAGTTAGCACCAACACCACCGCAGCCGCCAACGCTAGCACCAACATCCATTACTAGCACCAGCATCTTTAGCAGGAGCAGCAGCATCAGCAGCACCGGAGAGCTCACAATCTGGTTGCAGCTCCGGTGCCAGCGGTGGCCGTCTTTTGCAACAATGTCGCCGCGCACCTTGGGCAAAGAGAGGACTTAACAAGATGGCACTACAGCAAACACAAACAAGAAGGATAAAGCAATACACGGGAAGAACCTGCCAAGACCAGCTGTTAAAATGCTGATGCATCACTTCTTATCACCTACCTCTAGGTTCTAAGTTCCAGCAAACTACTCTACTCCAAAACGTCCTGCCATCTCGCTTTGCCAGGACCCATAAAGGCGAATAGGATGTTTCTACAGCGAGCTTGCCAGAGACCAGCAGTGTTCGCCCACCCAAAGACAGACCAGGCGGCTGCTGATGCCATGAAATCTTCCTGATCTGGCCCAGCAGAGACGCGCATGCTGGAGACGGCCCTGTTTGGGATGAGTTTAGGCATGTCAAGGGACTAGAGTATGCGCCATTATGGGATTGTACATTTTAGGTGTTTGGCTCCAAGGCTTGGGACCTTAACATGGAAGGGAGGTGGGGCTTCAGGGACCCACGTGTTCAAGGCTTTGGGAATTCTCCGGTTCATGTCTAGGAGTCAGCAGGATCACGGGTGTGCCTCGTAAGCTTGGGTGTTGTAAGCCGTCACACAACCCTTCCCATTTCAATTATCACGGGCTTGCGTTGAAAACTGCCATGTTGGCGGCCGTCCGCCTCATCTCATGCACCGAAGTGCCGCAGTTAGCCCGGCACAGCACTCTTAAATCACCCTGGTTTTGCATTTAGCGTCATATTTACGCTCTAGACCCCAGTTGGCCTCGCTACATGACCCATAGTAGTATTCCCTATAATATTTCCCTATAAAATCCCCTATAAAAGCCCCCTTTAAGGAATTCAGACTATAGCTCACATATTTGTCTTGGAAGGGAGTACGGTGAGCCCTGGACCCGGGTCCTTGCGGTTCTGCTGCTGGAACTTGCGCTAGCATCGCCCCTTGGATATCAAGTTCTCTTGTCTTTCTACTCCAGTTTTCCAAGAGCAGGATGTGGCAGTTTCCCAACCCATGCTTCAGGAATGTGGAAGGCTTTGAGACAAGCAAACAGGCAGGCTCATGCGATGCGTTGAAAAGGTCGGGTAGTGGTTAGCGAGGTTAGGGGATAATTTTGTGGTTGTGCATCATTTTCTTATTTAGCGTGTGAGGGTCAAGCTTGTTTCTTTAGCGGCTTCCTAACTGGCGGGTCAGAAACTGCGACTTGCCGCTCAGCAACGCAGATGAGGCTGCCTTTGGCGGGGACACCTGCACAAAAGGGAACGTTTAGGTTTGCGGCTTGGGCTTAGGGTTCAGGGTTGAGGGATCAGGGTT
>CAJNIZ010045598.1:4646-31026 GCA_905231905.1 Symbiodinium pilosum | reverse complement strand
AATGGGTATATATAGTAAATAAGAGGGTTTCCCCAATATAGTAACTTAAATAAATTAAGTTCCTTAACAGCAACCCAGGCTAACCCATGGCGGGTGGGCCAAGATTTCTGCCAAGGTACAGCAGAATCAGAGTTTGGACAACCAGCAGTTGCAGTCAGGTGACGACTGTGGGCCTGGAAGTTTTGCATAGGAAGGTGCTTGCAAGAATTTCAGAAGTTTTTGAACTGATTTCTGCATACTTGCAGGGCGCAGGGTGCTTTGCACATTTTTGCACGACTAGAACGAAATAGAGTCTGACCTAGTAACCCAGCATTGTCTCTTTCTGGCCAACTCAAAAGTACTCCGCCTGCCTTTTCTTAAAGTTCGTGCAGAAGCCGCTTTAGCAAGCCCAGCTGACCCTCCAAGTGCCTCACTGGTGGTGGGCAGAGAGTGATGAGGGAGTGGAATGTATGGATCATTAAGCCCTAAATCCTAAACCTTAAGCCCTAAACCCTAAGCATGGTATAGGGGTTTCATAAGAATCATAAGAATCTATTCCACCATTCCCTTTGGAACCAACGGTAAGTCCAAGTAGGGGCTCAGATCCTCGGCTTTCGCTGAAAGATGTTGGAGCGAAGTTGAGGCGAGTCCCATTTTCCAAAACTTTGAACCATTTAGGGTTTAGGGTTTAGGGTTTAGGGTTTAGGGCGTAGAATCCCCCGTCAAGAGTGCTCTGCGTGGGTGAGGCCCAGAAACGTTATAGCAAGGATTGTTGTGATTGTATCGTGCCGAACTAGGCTTCTTCTTTTTCAGGTGAGGCTCTGTGGGGGGGTTCCAGAACCCTAGTCATTTGCATAGTCTTCTTACCGGGCGTGATCGTTTCCAAAGCAAGGCTTTTGTGGATGTGGCAACACTTCAAGCAAGAGCCCTTCCCTAAATGCTCAACCCTTAACCTTGAAGCCTAAACACATTGGACACGGTCATTCCCAGATTTCTGTATGTCGGTGTCTGAATTTTGCATTATCTTTTGCTTATGGGTCCAGGCCACAAGACTACTGTAATTTTGAAGCGGGGTTCCACAACCTAGAGCTTGAATCACGCGAGCTCTTGTCCTCTTGTCTAAACTCTTCAAGCAGGGGTTATCTCGGAGATTATATAGGGGATGTTTGTAGGGGTCATGAAGGGGGATACTAGGAGTTTAGACTACAGTATAACCTCCATAATCCCCTACATAACCCTATACACAAATATATATACATATATAGCAGTTCCCATTTCATTTTCCATCTTTTTTCTTATTTGTTTCTCCACTATTCAGGGGGATACTCGGGGTTTAGACTATTTCTCATGTTCGTCTGGGGAGGGTACCTCTGCTTCAGACACCTCTCGTTGTACAGTTTGGCTCGCCGGTCTCCATGTGGAGGAACTGCATCGGTGTGCTTTTCCGTAGGTTGTGCCATGCTACTTTGTAGGGTGCTCGGAAGGGTGGGGATAGTCAGGAAGTGAGTTGCAAGTAGGCTGAACTGCAACTACTACCGAGATCTTCTGCTAGGATGCTGAAGGGCCCCTAAACCCTAAGCCCCTAACGGCTAGACTCTGCTTGGGAAATGCCCCCCCCCTCCTCCACGAGATGTGAAGCGGTGCAGGTCAAAAGATTCTGCCATTCCATGGTTCGTGGCCAACGCTCAATTTCAGGATAGGAGCTATAATCTAAACTCCTTAAAAGGGGGTCATATAAGAGAGTAGGGACTACTATATAGGGGGTATTAAGAGGGTTGCTAGGATTTTAGACTATGGCTCATATGAAAGGCGCCATTTGGCTTGCCTGGCTGCGTCAATTTTTGGTTCGCCGGGTTGCTAGATGGGAATTCAAGGAATCAGCTGAGATTCCTGTTGATTGCATGGTTTTTGGTAGTTTCCCAAAATAGTGGGACCCCAATATAGACCCCAAAATCCTAGAACCCTTAGTATATATACCCCGCAAAAGGGTACCCCTAATTTTGGGAAACCCCCATTTCTCAACCTTGAAGGCCCTCCCCATATTCTTCTCTGACTTTTGAGCACTGACAAGTGGATCCAGACTTTAGCAAAGTCTTGACCGGGAAATAGGAAATGGAAGATGCAAAAAAGAACACGAAGCTATCCCCCAAATCTTCCCTTAGGGATGTACCAGCTAAGAAACTTGTATGGTCAGAGGTACCCTAAACCCTATGATCCTCTTCGTTCCCCCAGTAAGAAGCCCCCTTTCCTCTTGTAATCCCTATAAATCCCCAGGTCTCTAAGGTCACCCGCACTCTGAGAAACTCCTTTACGTTTGAGGGCTTAGAGGGGCGCGTGAGCTACTTCTACGTATAACTGTCATTGTAACCGAGTTATAAACCCCCTTGAGTCCCCCTAAGCATGGTTGTACTTGGGTTGTAGTCACCCTAAACCCTAAACCCTAACCATAATTAGGCTGTGGGTAGCTCCCCTGCCTAGACCTGAACCCTACTTCCTTCCAGGTTCTTTTTCATCTGATTTTCCGTTGCTGTGGGGTCCCATCCTCAAATCCTAAGCCATAACCCACGGAAGCCTTCTGCTGCCCACAGGAAGCTGGACCTTGCAAAGACACGCAGCCGCGAGCGATTGCAGCAGGCAGAAGAGTTGAGGAACCATTAACTCTAGACCCTGAACCTGAAACCTAAAACCCTAAGCCCTAAAACCCTAAAACCCTAAAACCCTGAAACCCTAAACCCTGAACCCTAAAACCCTATAACCCTAAAACCCCAAACCCTAAACCTTAAATCCGCGTGACGAAAAGCCCAAAAGCCTAAGCCCTAAACCCCAAGGCCCCAGTTGAGGGACTCATGGATCCCACTCAGGGTTTGGGGTTGGGGTTTAGGGTGTAGGGTTTAGGGTTTAGGGCTTAGGGTTTAGACTAAGATACTGTGTCTGCGGGAGATATTTAGGGTTTAGGGTTTAGGGTTGAGGGTCTACGGTTCAGGGATGTTTCCGTTTTGAACGCGCACCCTACCTGCGATCTATTTACTTGGGATGTCGGGATTCAGCCGAAGCAAGCTCTGAAGCAAGTACTGCTCCCTCCCCATGAGCCCACCTGAGAATACTAGTACCCTAAACCCTAAACCCTACAGTATCTCATGAGAAGGGACAGATTGCATAAGCTAAGGGGAGAGGGAGGTGGTGGATTATAGTAATAGTTGCAAGAGCCTTCAGACTCCTAGTGTTCCTCAATCCTAGAGTGTTCCTTGAGACAAAATGTTCATCTTTCCACATACTCAAAACAATTCGGAAAGAGTCACCAGCTGACGAACATTGCCAGCCTGCCCATTCTTCTACATATCGTGAGTGCTTTCTGCATCTCGTGTTGCTATACTGATCCCACAAAACTACCAGCGCGCACAAGATTTCTCACACACTTACCAATTCAAGAAATTCCACTTACTCTTTATGCTTTCACGCTTTCAATACATTCGGTATTCTGCATAATATCAGGATCTGCAAGAACCTTCGTATTCCTCGCAATCCTCAGAATATCAGTGCGTCTACTTGCAATGAGGTCTGACATTCCCAAAGTTCCCTGTTGGTTTTTTTGCATACCCCAAATCTTGGATAGCTCCCATATTCTCAAGTACCTTCTATTTCTTGCGCGGCTAGCATTCCCAATCATCCTTTTTCTGGTTTGGGTATCATCTGAATTCCAAATGCTCCTGTTTCCAAATGTCTGAAATATTGCTAAAATCATGGATCTTGCCAATAGCCTTAATATTCTCAACATGCTGAATACTTCCCCAGTCTTGCATTGCCCTGCTGATCCGAAATCCTACCAGCATACCCCAGACTCATCTTAGAATTATCATTTTGCGCTCTCCACACACCTGCTATTCGGGAAAATCTAGTCCTCATACGGTGGACACTAAAAGTCCTGCATGACTACAGTATACTACAATCCCATAATTGCCAAGGTGTAAGGTACTTAAGGTCATGCAGGATGTTTAGTATCAACAGTATTTCGGGTCGTCCTAATGTGTTGAGTTTCGAGATTCCCAACATCTCCTTCATGCGCACTCATATGTTCTTTTTTTGGGCCCAACATTATGCCAAGGTGATAAATGCGCGCAATAAGTCAATCCAATATTAAGATTTTCTTGAAGCATCTCATAGTCCGGGCTGTAGCAATCTTCCTAAGATTCTCAGTACATTTGATTCCTACGGTGGATTCTAAAAATCATGCATGGCCCTAAGTACCCTAAACCTTTAATGGTACTATAGTATACTCTGGTCATGCAGGATTTTTAGTATCAACAGTATTGTCACTAATATCTAGATTCCAAACACAGTTTTGACTTGTCATGGATATTGGAAACTATCGCAAGAGATGCAACTATTGCCGGTATGCATATTCCTGTAAATCTACTGAATACTTTTCAGGTCTCGTATTGCCCTACCCATTCCCGATGGTACCAGTATAGACACGAGTCCTGGCAATTTGGCAAAGCTCATATGAGTAGTATTTTATTTGGGGATACTATGGTACCAAATATAGAGTAAGATTTTATCTTCCTTTTGGGTATAGTATTTTGAATAAGGAATATTATCTTACTAGGTTCAACCACCAAAAAGTGCTACTCATATGTTACATATTATCCTCGGTTTGGTATCACTCTTGGCATTTTGAATACATCCAGATATCTGATAATGTTCAACCTTTGCAATAACCTTGTCTAACATAGCTAATGGCTGGAACGCTATTGACAATGTGATCATTCTCAAGCTTTAAGGAAATTTCTCATACTCGTAGAAATCCAATGACATCACTCGTAGTGATCCAATGACACCTTTTCAGCGTGGGTTCATTACCCAAGAATCTTGGGATCCTGAAATCAGTTGGTTTCCTATAGCCGGAGATCCTACATACGTTATGCACAACCAATTACAAAACAAAATGGTGTAGACAAGAAACAAAGCACAACGGGCAAACAGCAACAACGACGAAGACGACGATGACCACGACGGCCACAGCAGCAGCAGCAGCAGCAGCAGCAGCAGCAGCAGCAGCAGCAGCAGCAGCAGCGCCAGCGCCAGCGCCAGCAACAGCAACACCAGCAACACCAGCAATACCAGCAATACCGGCACTCACTCACTCACTCACTCACTCACTCACTCACGACGCTGCGGACGGATCTCGCATTGCGTGTCCGTGACGCTAGGTGAAACTGGGACAATTGGATTTTTGGACTTTGCCATGCTTCCCGAGCAGATTGGAGCTCTCTATATGAGGCCAAAGTTGCAGCGCAGGAGGGAGCCCTCACTGTAGGCAAGAGCTGGAGGATAGCCCTGACAGTTGGAAACATCAAGCTTACGTCTGAATGGAATGTCAGCAGAGTTAAGCTGAGGTGAGTACCAGATCACTTGAGACCTGAGTGGAAGTCAGGTGCCACTGAGAAGCAGAGTGGCTGAGAGCTGTTGCTTTGACTTGCTCATTTTTCCCCCGTACCGGCTGAAATTGCTAGTCATTTGCGGTGACTACCTCCTCCACAAATCTGCGTGTGTATTCCTCGACGAAGTTGATCTGGTAGCTCCGGTAGAATGCACCCTGGAAGTGATCTTCATCCGAAAGCTTTGTGCGGCCCTCAACCAGCTTCCACGACCAGAGACTTCCCAGAATTTTTCCTCTAACTTCCGCACCGCTGGCAATCTTGATGCACGTGGAATGCCCAGATCCCTGAAGACCGACGCGTAGTACTCTGTTGCAAAGCTGCGAAGGTCGGTGTCCGAGGGAGTAGGTGCTTTCGGCATTGATTTCGTTTTCTGTCCTGCAAAGTAGTGCATGGGCCAATGACGGTTTTGCAACACCGGCAACAGAAACAACAGCAACAACAACAACAACAGACATCCAAGCCACCAAGCGGAACAAACAGCACAAAGAGCCACACAATCAGCAGTCAACAAAATTCCAAAACGCAACGCACAAGACACACAAACCCAAATGCAAAGAAAAAGGCGGCCAAACACCAACCCCTCAAAAGAACAACATACTAAGAACACAACGTACCAAAATAAACGCAAATCACAACTCTGGGAAGAGCCTGAATCCTCATGAAACTTTTTTTCCCGGGTCTCCCTAAGATTCGCCCGCAACGCGCGCGCGCGCGAATATTGAGAAAACAGGGTTTAGGGCTTAGGTGGACCCATTGCCCTATAACAGTGGTTCCATAGGAATATGAGAGGGCCTTTACATTGTCACCATTATTGCCTATGGTCACTATTACCGGGTGGGCTGCTCTTAAGGTATGCTAAGGAATCTCTTAGATCCCGAGACACATGCAGATGACAAAAAGTTCAAACATTGCAACGCCGCCAACAAAAACGACTAAGCAATCAAATCACCGAAGCTTACACGAGAATCCAAAATCGTTACCCGAGTTTTGTTTTGTTTTGCTTGTGTGTGTGGGGGCATTTTGGTATTTTGTTTCTTGGCTTTTTGTGTATGTTTTGTTGTGGTCTTTTGTTTTATTGGTTAGGCTTTTGGTTTCATTGTTCCAGAGTAGTAAGCTTTCCCGCGAGAAATGGGCAAACATCGACATCCTGAAAAGGCAAGAAAGCATTGGAATGTGCATTGTCATCAAGGTGTGAAGGGGGGATGGCCATGTATACACCCTAAACCCTAAAACCTTAAACCAAATATATATATATATAATATATAGTTAAACACATCTAACTGTTGTGTTCATCGAGGTACCCTCTTCGGGGATCCCTGTAGCACAGACGCAGTTATATCATCTTTGGGTCTATATTTTGGATCCCTTTGTTTGTGGAACCTGCCATGCAGATATGAATGTATAGGTTCACGAATGCAGGTTTTGGGGTTAAGGGTTCAGGTGTTGGGAACCCGAAGCCCTAAGCCCTAAACCCTGAACACTAAACCCTAAGCCCTGAACATTAAACCCTAAACCCAAAGCCTCGGCGGTCTCCAACGCACCCTACGCCTTCCAATAGGAGAAGGATGTAGAAGGTGAAGCCTCAGACCCAGAACCTTTGGGTTTAGGGCTCAGGGTTACGCCCTAAACCCTAAGCCTTAAACCTTAAACCTTAAACTTTAAACCCTAAACCCTAAACCTTAAACCCTAAACCCTAAGCCCTAAGCCCTAATCCTTAAACCCCCAAAACCCAAAACAACTGAAAGGTGGAGCGCCAGAGAGATCAACTTGCCAGCGATCACATAGCCCTTCAGCGCCAGGAACCCTGGAAGTGTTTTTGGGGTTTTGGGGTTAGGGTTTAAGGGTTTTGGATTTAGGGCTTAGGGTTTAAGGTTCAGGGTTGAGGGTTGAAGGATTTAGGGCTTTGGGGTTTGGGGGTTTAGCATTTAGGCCTCCGCAAAACGAGGGGGGATCTCCCTCAACTGCCTCGTATCAAAGCTCCTGGTTGCAGGGCGCCAAGCTAGAGCAACATTTGGGGAAGCACGCGCCCCAACCCTAAGCCTAAAACCGCCAAATCCCATACGAAACGCAAGCCCTCTATAACCCAAGTAATATAGGGTTTATATAGGGTTTATAGCGTGTTTTTATATAGAGTTTACATAGGGGTTGGGGTTGAGGGTTTGAGTTGAAGGCCTTCAGTTTCCAAAGGCTTGAAGTCACCCAGGTCAGCAATGTTTGGGTATGCGGTTACACACTAAACCCTAAGCCCTAAACCCTAAGCCCTAAACCTTAAACCGCAAGTTCCCATCGCAGCGCATGCATTCAGTTGCGTGTGTCACTCCCTCTTTCCAGAGCAAGGTAGGGAAACCCCAAGTAAAAGACAGGCTTAGGGTTTAGGGTTTAGGGTTTAGGGAATACCCCAGTGTTTGGTTTCACAGTTGTTGTTAATATCCCATAGATGCCATAGTCTCTTGGATATCACCATCTCTTATGGCTACTGTTAATGTCCCATAGTCCTTTTCAGCTACCTTTACTAACACGTAGTCTTGTACGGTTACTGTGAGGATCCCATAGCTTTCCATAGTCTCTTACAGTTACTGTTGATACCATACGGTGTCTTAGCAATACTGTCAATGTCCCATACGGTCTTGTAGTCGTATGGCGACCGTTGATACCCCATCATCTCTCGAAGTTTCAGGATAGAGATAAGCCGAAACCCTAAACTATGTTCCGTCAAATGCAAACCCAATACCCTATACCCTAAACCCTAAAGCCTAAAGCCTAAAGCCCTAAAACCACAAAAACCCAAGGGCCTAGAGCAGGCTAAGAGTGACAGAATTAGGGTTCGCGGGCAGGGGTCGTGTTCAAATCTTCCCGGGGATCCTAATCTCAAAGTCCCAAGCCCAAAACACATGAGCTATTTATTGTTTGAATTCCTTAAATTGAAGGGGCTTAAATAGGGGATTACTTAGGGGAGTATTGTGGGGATACTAGGAGTTTAGACTATAGCTCTCGTATCCTGACATGAGCGGCTAATTATCCCTATAGGACTTGTATTAAAACCTCGTTCGAACTCCTGGACGACCGACCCTCCCCCGCCCGCAGAGCAATTAGGTTCCCCGTTTTGACGCACACCCATCCAGCTTTTCAGTGTAACCTACTCATACTGTTAATACTACATACCCTGCATGACCTTCATACTACAATACCAGAGTTCCCAAGGAATGAGGTACTTGGGGCCATGCAGGATTTTTAGTATCCACCGTAATTACTGTATAGGTCTCATCCAAGTATAACCACAATAAGAGACTTAGGGGGCATGTCATCGGGGTATGACTACAGTAGCCCCGATTGCTGTCCAAAAACCTTTCTTGCGGACAATTCAGATCAGGTGGCCAAAGTCCGAACCCCTCAACCTTAAACCCGGAACCAAAAACCCAAAACCCAAAACCCTAAGCTCTCAGCCCTAAAACCCCTTTGAGGAAGAGCGGGCCTAAGAAACATGAGGAAGCGCCCAGCAAGCGCTTAGAGTTTACGGGTTCAGGATTCAGGGTTTAGGGGTACGGATTTAGGGTCTAGGGACGTGCAGAAGGAGGAAATGAAGATGGCGCAAGCTTCGATCGATTTGGAGGCTGCCCATAAGACAGAAGCACTGAGCAGCATCCAAAGCTGGTTGCAGGAGCAGAACCCGAAAGCCTAAACCTTAAATCCTAAACTAAGGTGTTGCTACCCTGCCGAAAATTCCCACTGTGCACGAAGATCGCGTTTCCCTGAACACCCATACGGAAGTGTCTCAAAGAAGACCCGGTACGATCGTTAAACCCTAAACCATGCGAACCTTTTTACATACGTGCCTAAGGTTTATTATGCGCCTAAAGGCAGTGAATCTTGCAGTTGCCATGGTATTTCAGAAAGGTAGGAAGGACAGGATGTGCTGCCCAGGTTCATAGGTAGCCATCTAGGGATTAGGGTCAGTTCTACATGAACCCTTACTATCACCTCCCTGATAACCTTTCAGCAGATCCTGACGATTGAATTCTGATTATCTAGGGTTCAGGGTTAAACCAAAACCCAAGACTTGGGTACTGCCCCCCCTCAGTAACAGTTGGATAATAGTTGTAATATGGTTATATATAGCCCTTAATAGGACCCCCAATATAGACTGTTACTGAATAAGGGCAGTACCCAACCCAAGACCCTAAATCCTAAACCCTTAGGTGAATGCGAATCCCTTCGAGCTCTGTTTATCCGCCAGCAACAGCAGCAGCTGGCATTTTGGACTGGGCCTTTCATGGAGCCAGCCTCAGATGAGCTACTGTCTAAACTCCGTGAAGGGGGTTATACAGGGGGTTATACAGGGGAGTATATAGGGGACTACGATAGGGCTTACTAAGGGGAATATTAGGAGTTTAGACAATGGTTCAGATATATTCGGGCAGCCGGGGGGGGGGGTCGTCGCTTAGATAGGTCTTTCATAGGGATCTTAAGCAGTTTACAGGAATTTGTCAGTTGCAGGGGTGTGTATGGGAGGGTCTTAAACCTGCGCCCTTTTTTGGGGCCGTATGCCGGGAAACACAGTATCCCCCCTTTTCTGAGTGTAGCAGGCCTGTTTTAAGAGCCCTGTTTGTAAGACATATCCATCCAGATTGCAGCCTGTACCAGGGATTGGGGTTAGATTGAAAACATCCGGGAATTCTTATCTGATAGGGCACCCATATCCTACAACCTACAACCCCTGTCGAATTCCTAAGTTTGTAACCCTTTTGCAATGCCAATGCCAAAATAGGCCTCCTACACGAGACTGCGTTATATGGCAGGTCCTATGGCTTAGATGAGAGTTTCTCAGAATGCTTCCTGCAAAATCCTGTAGTGGGACTCCATCCTCCTCATCATTCCTATATATCCCGAGGTCCTACTGTGGATGGAGAAAATCTTGCACCAGCCTAGAAACCTCATACGAAAAGTGCGCACATAGACCTTGAGTCTCCGCCACAGTTTTAATGCTCCTGGCTTCTTCAAAGGAAGCGCTCCGACGCGATGGCCCCTCTCCTACCAAGGCTGAGGCAGCGCGCTTGCATGTGATTATGCCAGGTATCATGCGTTGGGCCACCCCAAAATAACATGTGGTTCCTACAAATTAAGGGCCCTATCGGGGATGTATTTGAGACTACGAGAGCATATTGGGGGGGTGGCCATGGTACTGAATGTAGCATCCCCTTCAGGGTTCAGAGCTGCGTACAAAGTAAACCCAATAAAAACTAAGCGGGGTTTTGCGGATGTGAAGGCTTCGGGGCTTAGTAGTCTACTTAGCTGGAATGATTCAGAATTCGGCGTTGTCGGCGCCGTCTGTACATCTACTATTGCCATCGTTGGGCCCTCAATTCAAATCCTAAATCCGAAGCCCTGGCCCTTTTCAGGCACTCTAGGCTCTACGATTTTTCTGACAGTTAGCGCCTCGACAATAAGGGGGCTCTCGCTGCACGTGATGTAGAAAAGGCGCCCCGACACACCCAGGGCTGTTTGGGGGGGGGGGCATAGTTCTTGCGACGGCACAGCGCTCGTGCCCAACACGCCTGGTTTATTCTTCCCACCCCCTTCTTACGCAGCCATCGACCGAACTGAACTTTATTCCTTCTGCGGCGCAGGCCCCCAAAGCCTCCCCTGGCAGGAGCCCCTTGAGGCCCTCTGGAGGTGGGAGCTCGCTTCGGAAGAGAAAAAGCAATCACCTAGGATGAGATTTGTTTTTTTTTCTTTTTTCGGAGGCCCGGCGTTAAGAAAACGTGGCAGGGGTCAGCCGATCGGCTCACGGACCCCTGCTGTTGACTCGCCCGCAGGGATTCTTTTTGGTTCTGGAATTTGAATTTTCATGCGCTTCTGGTCCTACGTCATTATTTTGGTGCCCCTCGGCCGAACTAGCTGGGAAGGCTAATTAAGCTTGAAATCTCCCAGGCAGCGCATTTTTCCTGGCTAAAATAAGCTCCGTTTTGGGGACCACCAGACGCGAGCATTCCGTCCCTCACAAAGAACACCCGCTCCAAAGTTTGCGTAGCCATGAGACCTTCTGAGGTTTTAGTACCAAACAGGGGAATATGGTATATAGGGGGTGTATAGGGATTACATTCCCTTGTTCCCTACTAGAACCCCCAATATCTACTCTATTCTGATGCTGGGTGTCCTGCGGCGTCATTTCGACATAGTCCCTCCAGTCACCCCGCAGCGAGAAACCCTAAAACGTAAACCCTAAACCCTAAAACCTAAACCCTAAACCCTAAACCCTAACTACCAACTTCATGGTCCTGCATTTCTTGCATTATTGTGGAACAGAGTACTCTATTAGGGTTTAGGGTTTAGGGTTTAGGTCTAAATAGGCCTCAAAAGAACATTGGTACTTATTTAAGCTTGCACACAGTCCGTGCTCATTATGAATATCTATATCAACCCAGTTCCATGTCGTTTTCAGAAGATATTGGTAGTGATCAAGGCTCCCACAAAAGCTGGGACACGTAAACCCTAAACCCTTCCAAGCTCTAAACTCTAAATTCCGAAGCCCCACCCTAAAGCCTTCGAATCTACGTGTGAAGCCCTTGTGTGTTGTTGATATTACAAGTCTTGCGGGACCTTGGTACATCTACTAAACTCTCAGAATGCCTCAGGTAGGATGCGCGTAGCGTCAGGCAGGATTGTTGTATCCAGCCCCTGGAGCTGCTGATGGCCTGGCCGTGATGGTCACAGCCAGCAGGATGTACAAAAAAAGGTCAAAAAGTTGTAGAGAAAGAACCACCCTATAGCTTTAACCCCAATGCCCTAAACCCAAACCCTTAAGCTACTAAACCCCAAACCCTTCAGCCCTAAATAAACTTCTAAACCCTAAACCCTAAACCCCTAAACCCCTAAACCCCTAAACCCCTAAACCCTAAACCCCTAAAACCCTAAACCCCTAAACCGCGGATCTTCACATCCGGCAGGCTTGGGACGATGCGGGAAGCCAGGCTTCGACCGCCCCATTTTTTTTAATGTGAAGAGGGTTTAGGGTTTAAGGTGCAGGGTTTAGGGTTTAGGGTTTAGGGTTGAGCGTTTTAGGTTCCCTAAACCCTAAACCCCTTAGCGTTTTAGGTTCAGAGTTTGGGATGTCGGGTTGCGGGCATAGAGTTTAGAGTTTGGGATTTCGGGCTGAGGATTCGGGTTCAGGCTTTAGGTCGGGCCATTTCCCTTTACAGTAACTGTCCTTGGAGCGGCCTTTTTACTGGGGCTAGCATGGCTCCTATTAAGGATTCTTAGGAGGGACGACCCAAGGTCTAGAGTTGAGGGTTTGTATGGGGTATAATGTTTTGGGAGGTACGGGCGCAAATACATGACTAGATGTTGTTGAGTGCAAGATGGTCATGTTCAAGTTTCAAGTAGGGATTTAGGGTCAGGGATTTAGGGTTCAGGGTTTAGGGCTCAAGCGCTAAAATGTTTTTTTTTATTATTGAGATCACTCTGAGGCACAATATGATAATCTGGCAGCAATTGTGGGGATTCGCTTCTGCAATTTCTCAGCACGTGAGCGGAGCATCAGGCGGATAATTTGATTCCATTGTGTAGGATCTGAGATTTTGAGCTTAGGGTTTAGGGCTTAGGCGTTAGAGTTTAGGGGTCAGGGTTTAGAGTCTAAAAGCAGGCTTAGACTCTGCGGTTCTAGGGCCCTTCAAGTATCAGGATGTGACAGCAGCTTGAGTGGGCCTAAACTGGAGGGCTGAAAAACTACCCCGGCATTCTGTTTAGGGGGTTCGGGGTTTGGGGTTTAGAAATCCTGCGTGGCCCCTGGTACATCATACCCTCAACCCTGAACTTGAAATCCCAAACCCTAAACCTTATACTTTGGGAATTATGGGAGTCTGGTACCGTACAGTTTTTTTTTGATATCGGCAGTATCATTCGATCCATATCTCAGAAGCAGGCAACAGAAGCTCCGCCGCCCCCTTCTCCAAGGCACTGCGCTTGGTGGGAAGGTTAAGGGTTTGGGTCTGAGTTATTAGGGTATAGGGTTTAGTTTCACCGATATCATACCAGGTACCTCAAACAGACCTCAAAGTGATATTGATAATTATTTGGTCCCCTCCATTATACCTGTACGTACCACTTCATTCCAGCCATACTCGGGCGCTGAGGGGTCTACAATAACGGGGACGTCTACACTTCTGATCAGGCTACAATACCCTGAACCCTAAACCCTAAACCCTAAACCTGCAAATACCATCCACCTTGCTGAGGTGAAGCAACAGGGAACCCCCTAAACCCTGAACCCTAAACCACTTTTAAATGGTTAGTCGTCTTTGGAAAACCCTTTTAAATGGTTAGTCGTCTTTGGAAAGTTCCCTTTTGGAGTCTCATGTCAGTTGTGCAGGGCAGAGTGAAACTCCTAAAACCCCCAACCCCTAAACCACACACTCCAAACCCTAACCCATTTTGGGGTTTCCCAAAATTTTGGAGTACCTTGTTGGGGGTCCCTTTAATAAGGACTATAGTATTTGGGGTCTATATTGAGGTCCCCCTAATGTGGGAAACTACCACTCCAGGCCGACCGCAATCAGATGGTTTGCGCTCAAAGGGCTGAGGGATTTGCTCAAAACAGGAGCCCATAGGAGCCCCTACTGCTGAGCCCTTAACCATAGGGAGTTTAGGATTTGGGGTATTCTTTCCTTCGTTTATCCCCTCCTGTTTCCTTGACATTCAGCCTGAATGCCCCCGAAGATTGCTTATCTACTTTTCTTTGGAAAGCCATAGCGCCCCCAAACTCGCCGGGTTGCTCTGTTACAGCAGAGGTCCTTCGGGAAGAATGTATGGAGATCACCCTAAACGCTCAGCCTTACACGACGTGGTTTAGGGTTGCTTGAAAGTCTGTCCCCGAAACCCGAACCCCTAACCCCAAAGTCTTGGGCCTGAATAACGACTTTCCAATTTCATGGTTCTAGATTTTTCGTATCATGATGGTAGAGGGTACCTCAAATAGATCTCAAAAGGACATTGGCAGTTCTTCAGGACAAGCCCCATAAGCCCCTAGCCAAACCCAGTTTCCTTTGAGTTTGCCGTGTTCGTTTCCTTTAAATTCTGCAGTATGGTACCCAAAGCCCTAAACTCGGCCCAAAGCCCTAAGCCCTAAAACGCGGTCTTAGGGTTTAGGGTTTAAGCCCTAGAATCTTAACCCTAAACTACACCCAAGGCCATTGCTTTTGACCCCCGCACTGAGTAGTATCTTATTTGGGGATACTATGGTACCCAATATAGAGGAAGATCATATCCTCCTCGTTGGGTATAGTAGTTTATATGAGGAATATAATCTTACTGGGTTCAACCACCAAAAAAACACTACTCCACTGAGGCCTAATGCGCAGATAGTGCAGGCAGCCACGCCCAACACCATGCCGCTTTCTCAGTCGAAGTTGGCAAGCACAATATCAAGGGATTGAGGGCTCAGGGTTTAAGGAATTGAGGGTTTAGGGTTTAAGGATTTGAGGGTTTAAGGTTTAGGGAATTGAGGGTTTAGGGTTCAAGGATTTGAGGGTTTAGGGTTTAGGGAATTGAGGGTTTAGGGTCGAGGGCTTAGGGTATAGGGATATCCTGGCCCCGCAAACCAGCAGGTCCCAACAGTTTGCAATGAGCCCTACGAGTGTGTACTTTTGCCCCGTAGTCCCTAAGGAGGAGTTTGTGATACTGCCTGTGAGTGTCTAGGTATACAGGGGTATATGGGAGCATATATTTGTATATATATATATGTATAAATAAACATAGAAGTATATATGGGGGTGATATAAGGGATGGAGGTTGATGCCGGTTCTTAGCTCAGGGTTTAGGGTAGTAATGGAGAATCGGAGAATCTAAAGTTTGGCATCCGAAATGAGGCGTAGGGTTTAAGGGTCTAGGTAAACCAAGGCGTCCAGGCATCCTCGGCCAAGCAGACGCCTTTAAGATCATGGCATGGGGTTTCGGATTTAGGGCTTGGGGGTGTTGAGTAAGCCCCTTCTCCCTTTTTGGGGTCCGACGTTCTTAATAAAGATGGACTATATTCAAAACGGGGTGCCTTTCTTGTCCTAAGTTTTGGGGATCTTAGTAAAATCGTCCCATACCGACAATTACTACCAGTAACGGCAGTGTCCATTTCATGTTTGGTTTTCTTGCCCATTTGATTCTCTATCATATCGTGTCTACCGGTGTATAATGACAGGCAGTATTGTTTTGGCCTCTATGTGAGGCCTTCTTACAACGCCGAACGCCAAACCAAACCCTGAACCTTAGACCCCAAACCCTGAACTCTAAACCGCAGGGTTTCCCGGACTGCCAGAACAGAGAGCCCCTCCCTGCAGTCGCAGCTGGAGTACTGGCGCGTCTAGGTTGCATCCAGTGTAGACCTTTTCTCCATGAAAGCTTAAAACCCCAAACCACAAGCCCTAAACCCTAAACCCCAAAGCCCTGAGCTCTTGAACTTATGGAGAAGTTCCGAGTTGAAGGTTCATGACCCTCAAACTCCTGAGGTATAGCGGTATGATAGAGCGGTATAATATAGGGTTATATAGGGATAATGGAAAAGAATGTGGAAACTACTATTTAGGGTTTAGGGTTTAGGTTGCATGACCAGGGGTTCAGAGTTTAAGGTTTATGATCCTCAGCACGGATACTTGTAGCAATATTTTTTGCCTGCCTATAGCTTCCATCAGTTTTCAATGGCGCAGCCCGCTTTATAGTCCCCCTCAAGTAGATAGAATGTCGCTTTGGGTATATGATAATCAGATTCCCATATATCCCATATTCTATCTACTTAAGGGGGACTATAGATATGCACATACATGTATATATGTATATATGTATATATGTATATATGTATATATGTATACATATATATGGGACCTGGGTGCACCTCCGTCCCTGTGAGGTTGGCTCAGGAGTAGGAGCTTGGGGGTTTTAGTGTTCGGGGTTTAGGGCCGTTAAATCCTAACCCTGAAGCCCTAAACCCTAAACCCTAAACCGCGCGCCTGCACAATCAGGCATTTCATGCAGGTGAAAAGAGGCGCTGCAAAAAAGCCTCAGGACTTAAGGGAGAGGTCTCAGGCTTGTCGTTGGTAAGCGGATGCAATATGATTATGATGAGCCCGCATCTTGTCACTGCTATCCGTCTTGTTCTCCGCTGTATTCCGTTTTCGTTGTTGCTGTCCACTTGATTGTTGTTCTGTATGTTGTTGCCTTCTTCGTTCTTTTTTCTACCATCCATGGCACTTGGTATTTTGTGGTTTTCGGTGGTAGAAAGTCGGGCATCAGTGTGGCAACTACCTCACTAAATTCATGCACTTACATCCCTCAACCGTAAACCCTGTAACATAAGCCCTGAACCCTACACCCTTAAACCCTAAACCCTGAACCCTACACCGCAAAACCGAATACCAGACCCTAAGCCCAAAGCCCTAATCCCCAAACGCTAATCCGTAACCCTGACTTCTCTAGTTTCTAAACCCTGAACCCCAAACACTCATACTTAACTCCTAATTTCTAATCCAGCGCTTAAACCTCGTTTCCAATTTCTACACTGAAAGACCTGAAGCCCCAATCCCTAAACCATTCTACCCAAATCCCTAAACCCCAACCCCCAATCCCCAAACCCTAATCCCTAGACCCCAAACCCTACCTTGTCATTAAACGCTTGACTCTAAACCTTGAAGCGTAATCCCTACGACCCCAAACCCTACCTAGCGCCTAAATCCTTAACCCCAAGGCCTAAACCCCAAAGCCCGCCAAACCCCAAATATCCACAATCCCAAGCCAGCCAGTGCTGCGAAGACTTAGGAGAGATGGCGTTGGATCTGCAGAGGACGGGTTTAGGGTTAGAGAGCTGGTCCTCCTTCATGATTACAGCTGATACGGGGCACATAAGGACTAGGACAAGGACAGGGGCGGGGGTAGATTTGAACGTACATGTTTTTTGGATTCTTGTTGCCCTTACAAAATCTGTGTCTAGTTCTTATATAACCATAAAAGTTAGTTTTTGTAGGGCCCCCAAACATACCCTCGTAGGGTACATACGCTTGATGGACAAGTCCTGAAGGACGTCAAGTCAGGTACCCTCTGTGCCGAAGCCCTACGAATTACGGTGCTACAGTAGTCTTAGGGTCATGCAGGTTTTTGTCTATCAACAGCAGGGACATATGGGGTTATATAGAAATATATATAGAGAGAGAGGGTGCTTAGAGTCATGCAGGATGTGTTGTGCCCACCGTAGGCCTGCAGGCCTAAACCCTTAACCCTAAACATGAAACCCATATGTAGACCGAGGTCTCCTTTCGTTGTAACATTGCAAGAGTGATTGTTGCGGTGATGGTAGTGGGATGGTGAGGGTGGCAAGAAAAGCTCAAAACTGAACCTCATGCATTCCCTTACCTTCTTCAGTGGAAACCTCTAGGTGGGTCGTTGGGGCGGGGGGGAGGGCGGGGGTCTGCCAAAACTCCAAATTCTAAACCTAAGCACAAAACCACGACCGAACGCCCTAAGCCTAAACCTTAAACCAACCCTTAACCCTAAACTCTAAACCCTTAAACCCTAAAACCCTAAATCCGAAACCCTAAACCCTAAATCCTAAACCCCTAAACCCTAAAACCCTAAAACCCTAAAACCCGAAACCCTAAACAGGAAGCTTCAGAAACCGTGTCATACGTCCAGCTCCAAGGCCGCCGAGCATGTTTTTTTTTTTTTTTAATGGCCTTCAGCTCTAGGAAACGTGGCTTAGGGTTGAGGGTTAAGGGTTTTAGGATTTAGGGTTTAGGGTTTAAGGATTTAGGGTTTGGGGTGTTAGGATTTTAGGGTTGAGGGTTGAGGGTTCTAGTGTTTTAGGGTTGAGGGTTTAGGGTTGAGGGTTTAGGGTTCAGGGCTTAGGGTTTTAGGGTTTAGGGTTCAGGCTCTACGGACAATTACTCATATATTGATCCCAGATTCCTTGTATAGCCATTTCCCAAAAACTTGTTCAGTTATTGGGTATTCAGACCGCGAGATTTCCAAGGAAGCCAGGCAAGATACAAGTATCTGAGTCTAAGATTTACTGGATGGGTAGATATTGAGCCATAGTCTGAACTCCTTAAAGCGGTTATATAGGGGATTCTATAGGGGAGCGTAATAGGGCTTAATAAGGTGGATTCCAGGAGTTTAGACCCTAAACCCTAAATCTTAAAAAGCCTTATACTAGGGGTTACTAGCAGTTTAGACCCTAGACCCTAAACCTTACAAGACCCTATTATCATAGGTTTTATTCAGGGGGATACTAGGAGTTTGGATTGCGCTCATTGCGGAACATGTATAGGGATCAAAGGATCCTAAAAGCCAGGTGTGCACCCCTAGGCGGTTTAGGGTTTAGGGTTTAGCGCCCCAAATAGCCCCGGAAACCTAAACCCCAAACCCTAAACCCCAAACCCCTAAACCCTAGACCCCTAACCTTAAACCCTAAACCCTAAACCTTAAACCAATCCTAAACCCGAAGCCCTTGACCATGACCTTACACCCTCAGCCTAAACCTTACCACCGACGTGCCACAACTGGCCACAGGGTCCGCGCGCTCTGCACCCATTTGGGAATGATGGGTTTAGGGTTTCAGGGTTTAGGGTCTGGGGTATAGCCTTGGATTTTGGGTGTGTTGTACGCTGTCTCGCACTTTGCGTTTCAGGGACCACATGGTGATTCTACAGCGGTTCGGGGTTTTGCGGGCTTTCCCAGAGAAACTGCCAATGACTTGGGATTCCACTTCTAATCCCGGCGGCGAGTGCTTGTACCCTTTCAACTCATTGCAAGCCCGTAGCCTTTCCCACTTTACGAAACCTATCTTTTGGGAGTCCCTAAAATTAGGGTGATCGCGCATTGGGATACGTATATATATATATATATATGTGCATTGGGATATATATATATATAGAGTCACCCCCCAGGATCCACCCTGCTCTTCTCTCATGCCCTTCTTGTCCTATCAATGGAGTCATTAAGGCATGTGAGAACTGACATATTTATATATGTATATATATATAGATATGTATGTACGTATATATATATATATATGTAGAGGCGCCCCTGTTTATGCAAATTCCCAAATGCTCAGCTCAAACTCGAAAGCCTAAACCCTGAACCCTTGACCCTAAAACCCTAAAACCCTAAACCCTGAACCCTAAAGCAAAAACCCTGAACCTTAAACCTACTCCCCAACCTGGGTGATCAAATTTTTGGTCCAGGCAACGCCGGAGACTGCGATCAGCCTAGCCTCGAGGAGGTTGGACAGAGCAGCATTTGAGCTATAGGGTTTAGGGATTTAGGGTTTAGGGATTTAGGGTTTAGGGATTTAGATTAGGGTTTAGGGATTTAGGGTTTAGGGTTTAGGGATTTAGGGTTTAGGGATTTAGGGTCCAGGGTTTAGGGTTTTGGGGGATGTTATGGTACCCAATATTACCCCAATAATGGAGAATCAAATGGAAAAGAAAATGGAAAATGAAATGGAAACTTGGATTATAGGGTAGTTAATAGTTATTTTGGGGATACTCTGGTACCCCCATTATAGAGTAAGATTATATCCTGCTTTCGGGTATTGTATTTTGTACAAGGAATATTATCTTACTAGGTTTAACCACCAAAAAAATTGCTCATTTGAGCTATAGTCTAAACTCCTTAGAGGGGATTCTACAGGGGAGCATCATAAGGCTGATCAAGTGGGATACTAGGAGTGTAGACTATGCCCATTTAGGGTTTATCGTTTATATAACGTGCGCAGAAGTTCCAGTTGTATTTTACTAGCCCTTATACAATCTTGAAACAGGCATAACGTGTAATCTTTGTAGCTCTCTCAAACCTAGTTTTGGGATTAGAGTCCGGGATGTAGGGTTTAGGAGTTAGTGCGCAGACGGATCGGATCTGCAATGATCGAGGCCATTAACATGAGATCTGGTGGTTTAGGGTTCATGGTTTAGGGTTTAGGGTTCAGGGTTTGGGATTTAAGATTCGGGGTTCAGTTTGGGGTTTAGGGTCCGGGGTTTACTTTAGGGAGTGTTTCGGGGTTCAGAGTTCAGGTTTCAGGGCATGAGTTTCTCGTTGCTCAACCGTGTCAGTGCGGACATGATTGGTGCTGGCCAACTGTGGCTGAGAAACCAGACTGTAGGTATCCACATGTTAAACCCTAAGCTCTAAACTCTAAACCCTAAACCCTAGACCCCTGTGGTGTTCTCGTAGCTACAATACTATGGCTCGCGAAAAGAGACCCCTAACTTTGGGAAGCCTTGAGCCCCATGAATACCTACATGGTCCCAATATACCCCTATACAACCCCCTTAAGGTACCCCCTCCCCCATACTTCTTATTAGCATTTATTCTTGTTTCTTAGTAGGCATGTCGAGTTCTTGAAGCACTGCCCGGAGCATTGAACTTGATGTCAGACTGAAGCACGTCAGTCCAGCTTAAGGGTTTAGTGTTGCGGCTTTAGGCTTTGGGGCTTGGGGTTGTCGGCCCTGTTTGCCATGCAGTCTAACTGCGTCGGAGGTTGGATGCGTTGCAGGATTGGATGTCAAGACAAACGCCCTACAATGCTCACAACACGTTTGTGCATCTTTCTCAAACTCGAAAGAGTGCAAGCGCTGTGTTTGGATCCAGCTTGTAGATGTAGGTCCTGTCGTTCCCATATCCAAGCGGTTATTTCTTTTTCAAAGTATGCTGCCTGGGACCTCCGAGAAGCTCATCGTCACCCAGATGTCGGGCCATGAGCTTGAGGTTGATATGGCAGCAATCCGACATGACTGCAAAATGTCCCTGGGATGTCCTAGATATAGCATTAAGGCTTAGGGTTTGGGGACGTCCAGGAATATGGGGTTAGACCCAGGAAGGATCATCCCGATCTGTTTGAGCATTTCTCCATGAGACCCAGGTATGACATCAAGAGGCTGCTGTCCCTGAGGCAGTCTTGTCCCACGTTCAGGCTTACGTTGCTGAACGGTGGGACAATCCTGGACAGCCGAGACAGCTGGCAAAAGTTGGGAAAGCCTACACGCCTGACAATGGTGCAGGCTGCTCCTGTGACATGCTGGTGCTTAGTAGATAATGGCGGTTTAGGGTTTCGGGTCGCAACGGGCCCCTATAGTAGTCCGTATATGAGCCTGCTGTAATGCGTTTGACTTTCCATACGCTTAAGCTGTTGCCAACCACTAGATAACCCTATTTTCCCTTCATTTTTCATGTATGAATCTCCTTTATTGCGGTAGTGACCCTAAGCCCCAATAACCCCTCTAGAGTCTGTAGAGTCCTGATATACCTCCTGTGTAGCCCCTATATAACCCCTATATACAGACTAAACCCCTAAACCTAGCCCATATATAACCGCTCCAACCACCAACAAGGTAGACAGCTTTGTCTATGACTTTTGTGAAGACCTTTTAGATGCAGCTTCCCGGGGCGACGTCCTGGATGTGGACGAGACTAGGCTTGCTGGAAGGAATGGACAAGGGTTTGGGGTTTAGGGTTAGATCTTAAACCATAAACCTTAGACCCTCAACCTTAGGCCTTAGACCCTAAACCTTGTCCCCTAAACCTGAGGCCTTAAAACCCTGAACCGTATAAGCCAAAATCTTAAACCTGTAGCCCTAAACCATTTGGATGTGGGTCTCAGGGTTTATAGGGACTGGCAATCAAAATCGAAACTATACCTTCGTCCCCAGACCCAAACTCTAGGGTCTAAGGTTTAGGGTTTTAGGGGGTGGCAGGTCGGGAGACTTAGGTTGAGGGTTTGGGGTTTAAGTTGGGTACTGCCCCCCCAGTAACGTTCTATATTAGGGGTCCTATTAAGGGCTATTTATAACCATATTATATTTGTTATCCAACTGTTACTGAGGGGGGCAGTACCCAAGGTTTAAGGTTTAGGGTTTAGGGTCTAAGGTTTATTCCCACGGTATTGTACAGGAGGATTTATTCAGTGACAGCTTGGCGGGGCATCTTTCGAAGGCAGCCCAAGGCCCTGAATCCCAAACCCTAAACACCACCTACGACCCCTAAACCCCAAAACTGAGTTCTGCACCCTAAACCCTCAACTCTAAATTCGAAATTCGACCCCCTAAACAAGCCCTATACCCTAAATTCTGACCCCTAAATTCCATACCCAGGAGATCTTAGCCAAGGGGCAGTGTCCAGATGTCCTCACGCCGGGCGGGGAATCAGTCCTTTTCGTGGCAGCGATGAACGGATACCTCGAAGTTGCACAGGCGTAGAGTGGATGTTACGGGGTTTAGGATTCAGGGTTTAGGGTTTAGGGTGTAGGATGTAGGGTTTTGGGTGGGCGGCTTAAGGTTTGGCGTTCGGGGAGGACGTAGGGTCTCGGATGTTTTCTAATTTCTATTGTAGTATAACCTCAAGGCAGTTTTTGAAACATATGTTCAAACTAGCTCTACGAGGATTACTACACACAGTCATAGGCAGATGTATGGTACTTGGAGGTCCATCGGACTTAGTAACTACTTATAACCGGACTTATAATCCTACTCATAATTTCCCTGCAGGAGCTTATAGGGGTTACCCCAATTTCTAGTAGGGTTATAATCCCCTAAACCTTAAACCGTAAACCCTAAACCCCTAAACCCCTAAACCCCTAAACACTAAACCCCTAAACCCTAAATCCTAAACCCTGAGCCCCCAATTATTAGTAGGGTCATAATCCCAGTTATAAGGAGGGTTTAGGCCGTAGGCGTCGGCATTTGAGTCAAGGGCTTACTTAGCTTCGAGGCTTCAAGAATACTAGTGTTTCTTTTGTTTAAGGTTTAGGGTTTAGGGAGCCAGCATAAAGATGTAGGGTTTAGGGTTTAGGGTTTCGTGTAGCATGTTGAACATATCAGTTGAATAAAGTGGCACCTCACTGAAAAGTGCAGCTTCAGGTTTTGAAAGTTAATTTCCACTTCCCTCATGAAGACCTGTATCTTGCCGAGCTTGAATGCACACAAGAGCGTAGAAGTCCACGACATGGCGGGTATTTCTGAGACGGCCCGTAAGAATGGTACTTTAGGTAGGCACGAAACACGAGTGTTATCAACAACGGTAATATGTGGTAATATGTGGTAATTATGAGGGACCGTAGGATAGTCCCTAGTCATAACTTGCATATCTTCCCTCCCAAGCTTGTACCTTCTAACCGCTTGAACCCCAACCCAAGCGTAAGCTGCCGAGAGCAGGAACGATAGGAATAATGACATATGCTACAAAATTCGGCATGACCTTATTCGCCTAGAATACCATAATTCCCAACAAGGTATAAGGTTGTTAGGGACATGCAGGAGTACATGGGTCTCTTTTGGGTCCTTACAACGAAGATCCTGCTATTTCACGATCTTAGCGTATGCGACGAGGATCCAACTTTTGCGAAACGCCAAGAACGTTTGTGTAATGGGCGTCCTAGATTGTAAACCAAAGTTTAGTACAGTCCCTAATACAGTCCCTAATTCGGAATCCATGTCCGAATTTCTAGGAGAAATGTTGAGTGTAGTTCGAAAAGTTGTTTTTCTTAAGCAAGGGGGCACCAGTATAGACCTTGCTATATTACAATCAATAGGGGCTCCCAAAGGTACCCCCTTAATTCTGAGAAACCCTAGTTCATCTCTCCAAACCACCAGATAATCGCAGTTTCCATTTAATTCTAAATAATCTTTTCATTTGATTTTCCACTTTGGGGATACTGACTCTAAACCCTATATATCACATCCTACATCCCCAAGATGCCAGCGGATACCCCCATCCTAAACGCTAAATAGTATGAGTCAAACAAACATTCCATCCCACACTCTACATCCTACGCCCTGAACCCTAAACCCTATATACCCTGTGCAATCTTTATATAAACCTATAAACCTCCCAGCGGATTTGCCTAGCCTCCTAGACCACTGCACTCTGCCCCTCTTCCAGGGTACCGATTGTTTTTACATAAAGATGAGATTAGACATAAAGTTAGGTATCCTAAAGAAAGGGTAGTACATGATAGTATATAACCCCACACCTCTAATCCTAAACCCTAAGCCCTCAACTCTCAGCCCTCCACATCCTAAACCCTAAATCCTAAGTCCTAAGTCCTAAGCCCCAAATCCTAAGCCCTAAACTCCAAATCCTAAACCCTCAGCCCTGAACCCCTGAGTCGTTCAGGCGCTCTTGGGCGCCGGCGCGAGCTTGGACCGTCGAGTTCGAGGCTCTTTTACGCCAAAGTAAGGGATGTTTCAAGGGTTTAAACCCTAAACCCTAATCCTTAAACCCTGAACCCTAAGCCCTAAACCCTAAACCCTAATCCCTAAACCCTAACCCCGTTTAGGGCTTAAGGCTAAGTGTCTAGGATTTAGGGTTTGGGGGTTTAGCGGCTTAGGTGTTTGGAAGCCCTAAGCAGTAAACCCTAAGCATTTTTTGATGGTTTTGTGGTGGGTTTCGGGTTTCGGGTTTAGGGTTTAGGAAACTGTCCGAGGCTGGTATACGCCTTTGTACATCGCGTGCTGGCAAGGACATGGGGGATGCAGCAACATGAGCCATAGTCTAAACTCGTTGAAGGGGGTTCTATGGGGGACTTTAAGGGTTATTGAGGAGGCTACTACGAGTTTAGACTACAGCTCACATGAGCTTGGGGTTAAGGACTAAGGTATGGAGGGCTTAGGGTTCAGGATTTTGGGTTTAGGGCTTAGGGTCTGGGATTCAGGGCTTACGGGTTAGAACCCTAAACCCGAAACCCCACCCTAAACCCTAAACCCTAAACCCTAAGCCCTAAACCCGAAACCCTGGGGGTTCGGATTTCGGGTTTCTGGCTCGAGGCCTGAAGGGATCCAACAAAATAAGAGCTTTGTCCCTGAGGAGAAATTAGGGTTAGGGTTTAGGGCTTCAGGGTTTAGGGCTTCAGGGCTTCAGGGGTTTAGGGTTTAGGGTTTAGGGGTTTAGGGTTTAGGGTTTAAGGGCTTCAAAGCAGTAAATCTCCATACTCTCGGTTGTGTGTAGGGTTTAGGGTTCAGGGATTAATCTTCACATGTGACCCACGTGTGTTATTCTGGTTTAAGACGGATAAGAGTCATGGTCATTGACGAGGTGAGACATCTGAACAGGTGGTTTAAGGTTTAGGGTATCAGCGCGTAGACATACAATAACATGTGTGCTATTTCTGGTCTCCCCAAATGGACTCCCAGTATTTACACTCACCCAAACTCCTAAGGAAGCTTATATACACTCACCCACAACCATACCAAAAACCCTAGTTGATATCATATATCCATAGGCTATGCAACGGCAGCCTTTCGAGAAAAAACGCATATTTTTGTTGTTCGCACATTTTCGGCTACTTCTCACTTGTTAAACAGAGCAAAGCTAAAGCCAATCCCCGAGATGGGGCCAGCCAGGCCAACACCCAGGTCCGGGTTTAGGGGTTGACTAGGGGTTTAGGCCCCTCCCCCTAATATTAACCCCCCCCCCCTCACCTCCCTCATATTGAATACTCCCGGTTGTAGTATATTATATTATATAGGGCAGATTTAATATTGCGGGGGGTTAATATTAGGGGGAAATGGATTATTGCACACTTTGTAAGTGCACCTAAAGCTCAAGGACGACCCCATTAGGGGACTAAGGGGGCCCATAGCTGGGGACAACCCTAAAAACATGAAACCCAGTAGTTTGCTGGATGTAGGCCTCCCTAAGCCCAAAGGGTTTAGGGTTTAGGGTGAAGTATATCAGTAGGACAAAGTTACTGCGAACCTCCAAGTATCATTTGTCATCACTACAGCTTCATGAGATCATAGGTAGTCCTGGTATGACAACCCAGAACACAACATGAGAACTGGCAAGTTGACTTTGCAATTCCAGGGTTTAAGGAGCTAAGGGCTTAGGATTTAGGGCCATATGCCGCGATCATGACAGCCATAAGCAAGAACCGGCGCTTGGATTGAATTGTGTAGGGCTTCCATATGGTAATTTCCTTAAATAGGGGGACCCCAATATGG
>CAJNIZ010045597.1:12117-41112 GCA_905231905.1 Symbiodinium pilosum | reverse complement strand
ATAATCTTACTAGGTTTAACCACAAAAAAAACATTACTCATGTGAGCTATAGTCTAAGCTCCTTAAGGAGGGGGTTACATAAGGGACCATATGGTAGTTTCCCAAAATAAGCGGACCCCAATATAGACCCCAAATACTATAATCCTTATTATTGGGACCCCCAAAAAGGTACCCCTAATTTTAGCAAACTACCATATAGGGACTGCTATAGGGCTTATTAAGCGGATACCGGAAGGTTAGACTAGGTCTCATGTGCCGGAATTTGGGGGGATGTCTTCAGGGCAGCGAGATAGGGGATTGAGCGCCGCTATAGACGGAGCAGTAGTCCGTTGCGAATGGAGGCAGACGGGGATTAGAATCACAACAATACAAACCCTGAACCTATATTCCAACCCCTTCATTCCCCACGAACTGACAGCAAGTAAGCCCTAAACCGACACCTCAACTTCTCAAACTTACAAGTGAGCAGTATTGTACTTGGGGACACGTACTCCCCAATGCATCGCAGAGAAAATGGAAGCTACTAACTACATTACTCATGTTTGTATGTGGGATTCTGTAGGCATCCATTCCTCCATTCCTTATTAACAAACATGAAAGGATTACCCTACGTCGGGTTCCCGTTTCGTACGAGGTTTGGATAGGGATTCTGTTTGGGGGTTTACGGGGGCTTTATTCAGGTATGTTTGGGAGAGATGAAGGGACCACCAACCGTAAACCCCAAGCCTGATAAACATTAAACCGTTAAACCCTAAACCTTTTAACCTAAACCCTATGCCTGAAACCCTATACCTTAAACCCTATACCTTAAACCCTAAACTTTAAATCCTAAGCTCAAAACCTTAAACCGTAAACCTTAAGCCCTAAACCTTAAAAGCCGCAAGGTCTATACATACCCATCCCTGTGGTGCATCCGGACTTGCCTGTCTGGCACGCATCTCAAAGGGATTAGGGTACAGGGTTTCGGGTTTAGGGTTTAGGGTGCCAACATAAGACTTTCCGGACATGGAGATGTCTGACAGGTGGGTCGCTTACATACCCTCAAAATGATGTAGTCCCTGTTCGGTGCATCTACAACCTCAGCATGGTTAGGTAGTCTTGATACACTTCTATCACTCAAGAGACATAGCTCAGATATCTGTCTCAGTGACCAAATCGGATCCTGCGGTTCGGGGCTGAGCAGCGGTGGTTGACAGCTTTCGGCTTCGTCTCAAGCAGCGGAAAGGCCACTGCAGAGAATTTGCCATTCCTGCTTTGGTTTAGGGGATGAAGGAGATATTTGTTAAGCCGCACGTACACAAAGAAGATCACAGAAGGCCCTTTTGCCAGGACTTGTTGAAGCTCCAAGCCTATTCGCGAATTTTCCTCCCTACCGCTCCTTAGACAGTGCTGTTCCACAATGTAGCTCAACCATCAGGCCCTAAACCGCACGGCCCAAGCCCGCAACCCCTAAAAACCCAAACCCTGTAAGCCCTACATGGACCCCACAATTGGGTGATATAATGACCCACGTCCCCACAAAACAGGGTTGCTATTCAGGAATTTAAATTAAGTTACCATAACGGGTATATACAATAATGATACGGTTTCCCCAATATAGTAACTCAAGTTAAGTTCCTTAACAGCAATCCAGAAAAGACAGAAAAGAGATAAAAAAAAGGCTTTTATTCTACAGGCTGTTACCCTAAGGGTCCAAGGACCCAAATAAACTGGTTTTTGCTATAGTATTAATGGTATTTGGGCCCAGAAGCCTTGGGGTTAAGGTTCAGGCGGCAAACCCCCAGTCAACTCAGGTCCCCGACGCTGTCGCCGCAGAAGTCTCGGGAAGAGAAGGCGGGCTGGTTGCTTTAAAGATGCGGATAAGAGTTTAGGGTATAGGGTTCTATAGGGTTTAGGGTTTAGGGTTCATGGTTTAGGGTTTAAGGTTTAGGGTTTAAGGTTTAATTTTTGGGGTTTAAGGTTTAGGGCTTACCGGGAAAGCTAGTAGTCCATGAAAATAGCTTACTTGCCCCGAATGTCCTATGTCCTACCACTTGGGATTTGAAGTAGCCCTGTATTTTGGGTCAAGAGGCTTTCCAAGTCGGGATTAGAGGTTTAGATTCCTCCAAAAACTTTAGGAGTCCTTGTAATACTGATTACCGTATCTTGGGATCTATATATTTGCCCTGCCCTTCGTGCCGTAGGACTTGTGGGGGGTAGGGCTACTGGAAACTACAGGCTGACGAGTAGTTAGAACTTTGCAGTAGGGGCAGCCAGTACCCATTGGTTTATAACAAGGACTATGTTATGTGATTTCCACACAGTTTAGGGTTTAAGTAGGTTACAGGGAAAACCCTGATTTGGGAAATGTCCACATGAAGGCACATTCATGCAGCTTCCAGAGATCGAGGAACATTCAGCAACGCCCTGCGCCTGAACATTCTCTGAATGAGGAATATGAGTAGGATTTTATTTGGTGATATTATGGTACCCAATATAGAGTAAGATTCTATCCTCCTTTTGGGGCATAGTATTTTTTTTAAGGGATATAACCTTACTAGGTTCAACCACCAAAAAACACTACTCACATGGTATTGCTTTTGGAAGAAAACCTTGCTCCTATGGCGCTTACTTGATGGCGAGCCGGCGAGCGAACATAGGTACTGTCGTGTAGGCGGCTCGTATTGCCATCATCCGAGCGATCCACGTCCCCACACCCCGGGTTTAGGGTTTAAGGTTTAGGGGTTCAGGTGTGTTGTATTTTGAACCGCGGTACGATAGTCCCCCAAAACTGAGTAAGATTCTACTCTCCTTTGGCTTGTGGCATTTCATGAGGCGCATGTGCCCAAACCCCTAAACCCTACACCCTAAACTCTAAACCTTAAACCTTAAACCCTAAACCTTAAACCCTAAGCTAAAAAACTCTAAACCTGATAAGCGCACTCTGGCTCAACAACGGCAAACGCGCGTTAGGTGACGTCCCTGATCCCGACTATTCCGGTCAGGCCAGGGCTAGTTGTCACTCGGATTTGGTGACATGGGGCTCGTTTAGAGCCATAGTCTAAACTCCTTAAAGGGGATTGCATAGGGGACTACTATAGGGTTTATTAAGGGGAATACTAGGAGTTTAGACTATGGCTCATTTAGAGCTTCAGGGTTTAGGGTGTATGTAAGACTTTCTGCGTTGAGGTTTGTGACTCGGGGCCGATGGGTTTTGATCTTTTTTGGATTCGTAGGGTTGTAGGGTGGGGGTTTAAGGCTTAGGGTGGGATTCACCTTTACTGGTGGGGAAATGCGGGTTGAGGATTGAGTTTGCTGTATCAAGGTTTCGTGCTAAAGCCGTAACACATGTACAGGGAATAACAGGCATGAAGAAGGAATGGCTTTGAAGATCTTGTTTGTTCATACCTAGCTCTAGCAGCAAACAAGGTGACGCCTCATGTCATATAATATGGCTAGGATACGCCCGATAGGAATCGCCGTCAACATTTTGCAGAATCCCCTGCTTCGAGGTTTGAGCCTTGAAGCCTCTTCCTTGTCGCATAGGCTCCCCGATTTCCAAGCCTGGAGCCCTGAACGGCAACCAGCAAATGAGCCACCTACAGTGATGTAGGCGGGGACGAGTGGACTGCTAAGCCCCATTCCTTTAGACCGACGCCCTAAACAGTACCGAAGTTCCCGCCTGAGGCTTTCTGTGCTTTATATGCAGAGCTTTCAATACGAGAGCTCTAGGCTCATGTTACCCTATCTTGTGGGTTGTCTGGGCAAGCATTGATCGAATTTCCTTGCGGGTCGTTGGCCCGTCTAGCTGCAGCCTACGGCTCGATCGTGGCACTAGGGGTCCTCATTTCCTATCTTCGAAGTTCCAAGACCTTTGGGGTTCTCAGCTATTTAACCCCGTGTTCATGTATATACCATCGTGGCATCTACATGTTGTCAACTTCCATGCTCTGATCTTCTTACTTAAGGGCTCACATTGAACAGTGCCAACCCAGAACGTTAACCTCTGCATGAATTACTGCTGTGACGAAACAGGTTGAGCCGAGGTCCCACAACAAGGCTAACATTTTCCTCCGACCTAGACTCAGAACTTCCTGTCGGGCCCACACCACAATGTTCTGGAGACTAACTGAAAAGCACACGAAACTATCTTGATATTTGTAGATTATATGGAAAGGGACGATGGAAATGGTCTTCTCGGAATACTTCCTACATACTCCTACACGGCGCCCTATATCTCTCCGGTGATCCCCACATTGTTCCTCGAACAGGGATTGCCCCGCTTTGAGAAACTTCTACTTGCAAGAGAGGTCGTACACGCGCTTCCGCCCGAAAAAGGCCGGAGGGCCTTTGGCTACAAATTGCGTTGGCAGAAAAAAACCCAACAGGTATATGCTCACTTACAGTGGGTATCTGGGGTATCTTAGAGGATAGGAGGAAGGTTTCGGTAGTCCTAAGTAGCTGTGTCTATTGGGTATACATGTGTAGTTCCTAACCTGTGCCTACCCGAAACCCAGGTTTAGGATTTGGTGGGTTCTACTGAGCAAAATCTTCGGGGGTGCTCCCTGCACAAACATTCGCATCCTGAACCTGTCGTTTTCGAGAGCAGCTCCAACGCCCGGTTGCTGGGCCTCTTTTTCCCACGCCCCCCTCCCCCCAAAACTTGGCTTAAGTACTCCCTCATTCGGCTTGTTTGGGGAAGGATCCCATGAGTTTTCGGATAGGGCCTTTATCTGGATTCTGATTCTGTGTTTCACAGTTTCACATGTCGTTCTCGGCTGGGATGTTCTTAACTTGGGTTCGGTGTGCTGGTATCCTAGTGACCATATCCTGGCATTTCAAGTGGGGAAAAGGCAACACACCAACCATCCAAGTCCTACACCCCGAAACAAGCACGAGCCACTAGACCCTTACACCCTAAACCACCATGCCTTTAAAACCCAAACCCTCAAAACACTGCTCCCAAAACGTAGCAAACTGCACAGACTGGACGGCCTAATGAAAGAGGCTTACTTGGGCAATGCTGTTTGAGCCTACATGGGCTTAGGGTTTGAGGTGTAGGGTTGAGGGATGGTAATAGGAGCTAATTCCCCAGTATGAGTTCGGTTGTGCTTTGCCATGCTTTTCGGTTTTCAACGGCAGAAAGGGGAGTTGTTGCAGGTACTGGAGGTTTCGTCTCAGAGAGCTAGCTGGCTGATTGAAGACTCGGCATTGAATCACACAAGCTATTGGTTGCAATCGTTTTCAGGTGTTTCCTTTGCCCTCTTCCAGTTTAAGCGTGGATATCAGTAATCAGTATTTTTCCGTCTGTTGAGCCCGGAGCCCATGTGTAAACATCCTAAAGGTTTAGGGCTTGTGGCTTCCCAAAGGGTTGAGGTAACCGTACTGTAAACCGTCACACTGAAACACCGGCGTGTTAGTCCCAAGCCTAAACCTAAACCCTCGACCCTATAAAGTCTACAACCGCCACGCGGAGCCCGAAAGCTGCTCGAGCTTCGCGAGCGGCAAAGAACGTCATGGAGCGCAGGTAAAGCTGCGCAGCTGCCGCCATCCATGGATAAACGTAGCGTTATAGATGATGGATCCTAAACGTGGGGGCTTTTGCCCACACATCGGATGTCAACCTATCCGCTTAGACACCGCTCAGACAGTCTGACAGAAAGCCAGAACCTCCAAGCACGTCACGTCATGCCTGGTCCACGTTGCATTGTTGGCCCCCGCCGGTGCTGCCTTGACTTTAGAAGCTAAAGCCTAAATTGCTTGAACTGCCGGTGGTCATGGGGTGGGTCGATTGCTACGCACCGGTGCGAGCGGCCTGAGTGTGTCCCCACACCAGCGAGCGCCCTACGCCGCGACTACAACCCTAAACCTTAGACCCCACATGGAACATGTTGTGGCATCTTCGACTTCTATCCTTTGTGTGCTCAAGGATCACCCTTGCCAGACCGTAACCCACAAGTCCAAGCCCTAAACGTCCCTTAAGCCCAATCCCTACGCCCTGAGCCCTAAACCTAACCCGAATCCCCGACCCCCTAGAATCAAACCCTACTCTCAAGGCCTTCATCCGTATCAATCCTGAGCCCTAGACCCTAAGCCCTAAATTCTAAACTTTACGACCTAAACCAACCCTGATCCCAAGACTCCAACCCTGAGCCTTAAACCCCCAACACTAAGCCCTACCTGGACCCCCAAAGTATGTAGAATAATGGCCTTTTGGGCTATATGTAGGGGTTTTGGGCCATGATTTTACCTACTTTGGGGGTTTAGGTAAACCCTCAACCCTACGCCCAAAACCTTAAACCCTAAGCCCCTAAGCTTTAGGCCTTCACCTCCAAAGCCCACAGTGAGAGGTTCTGGCCGATATGCCGGGATTCCTTTGGGATTTGGTCCGAGAGGTGCTGACCTACTGGGTTTAAGCTTAGGGGTCGGGGTTTACAGTTTGGGGTTTAGGTTTAAGGTTTGGTTTTTAAGTTTAGGGTACAAGGCTTCCGGTATAGGTTTCAGGGCTTAGTGCTTTAGGGTAAGGGTTAAGGTTGGGTTTAGGGCTCAGGGATTTAGGATCAAGCGCCTAGGGCTCAGCGTCTTGGCGCCAGGAGCTTGATCAAGTACGTGCCCCTCAGACGTTCACGGGTAGTCATGAGTGGGTTACGGAGTGCCGCAGCCTAGATTATCTTGCAACTTTACTAGGCACCTGTGCCAGGGCACTAGCATGACTCGCTCATAACCCCCGCGTGGCTATGCTAATCCCTTACCACAAGGAACAGGTCGATTCACCAACCCACAACCCCAATATGTAAGGAGTCTGACCAGAGAAACAATTTGGATTGGGGGTGGGGTGGGGTGGTTAATAGCCCTAAAACCTAAAGCGTCTAGCGTGTAGGAGAAGGTGGTTACAACATGTCTCAAAGCACTGGCCCAACTATTCAGGTTCCCAAACTAGGCCAGGCTCGAAATAATCTTTAGCCGGTTTTTTGTGGGTTTAAAAAGGGTTCGCTACGAATATTGGCGGGTGTACATAGTTGAGGTACAGTTTGGGGGACCACGAAAGAAAGTCCTACCATACACAAGCTTTGCCTCCTAATATAACCCTTATCCTGATGCCTACAGAATCTCTACATGAGCCGTAGTCTCAACTCCTTAAGGGGGTTGTATACGGGTTTATATAAGGGACTATTCTAGGCGTTATTAAGGAGGATACTAGGAGTTTAGACTATGGCTTACATATGTCATGCTTAGTAAGTATTTCCTAACCGGGTATATGAGGCGTCGACCTGGAGCCCTGAGCATTAGGGGTCCGCAAAATGGCAGAAGTAAGGGTTTCGAGATGAGAAGTACCAGTATCTATATTGGGATGATGGGAAAAGAAAATGGGAGCTACTATTTAGGGGTTAGAGCTTCGGGTTTAAGAGCATCTGTCCAGCGGAGTCCACTTTACTAGACTGGTTGGGTTGAAACCTTTTGAAGCCTACGGGCTGCAGGCGGGGCTGTTTGAGAGACGCCTGCAGATTCTGGGGAAACAGGTGCGGTTCATAGTATAGCCAAAACAGTAGCCCTCAGACTGCAATTTCCGACCACCTGAAGATTCTGAACAGTTAGGGTGCATTCTTGGTGTTTCTGAATCATAAGGTTCTTTTTCTTTGGTGGTTCATAAGGGACCCTAATCGGACACGCCTTCCATTGAAACAGTTGTTGCTCGGCTCCGCAAATGCTTTGCAGGGATTCCAAGAAGTTTAAACCCTCAGCCCTCAACGCCAACCGCGCAGCCCTAAGCCCTATACCTTCGTTTGACCTTGAAGTCCAAGCCCGAAGCCCTAAGCCCTAAGCCGCGAACCTGAAGCCCAAGCCCTAAGCCCTAAAACCGAAAAGGCCACCCCCGAGCCCTAAAGCTAAGACCGAATTCCTAAGATTTGAACCATGTGCCCTTGGTATGGGTTTAGGGTTTAGGGGTTTCAACCTAACCCAAAGCCATGTGGGTTGTAGTGCTTCCATAAGCCAGGAGCCCCAGACCCCCTCGCCTTGTGATTCAGGAAGGTGCCTTCACATTCAATGATGTTCATGGCTTCCGTATTATAGAGTGGCTAGGCTTCAGGTTGGGGTTTAGTCCTTTAGAGTTTAGGGTTTAGTTCTGGACTACATTTTTGTCTGCACCTGCGGCTTAGGGGTTTCTGGAAGGAATAGCAACGTCTGCCCTCCACACAATTGACATTGAAGGCGAAGGGCCCCTACAAAGACTACTGCGCCATTAGAAAGAGGCTGTCTGTGTTTCCATGTTAGTTTGGCACCCTAAACCCTAAATAGTAGTTTCCATGTTCTTTTTACTGTGTTTTCCCTCATCCCTTTATAACCCCAATATAATGCCTTCATGCCCCTATATAACCATATAACCCCTTCTTCGGGTCTGGCATCCCCAACCTTCTGCAGGATACCTGGCATGCAAATGTTGGATTGAACGTGTTGTGGAAAGTGCTGATGTTGAGTTTGCGGGTCATGAAGTTTGAGGTTCATGATTCTGGATTAGGAATAGAGGGGCAAAATATTTTGCGGCTTCTGCGACGCTGTGGAGAAGATGGTGCACAAGATGTCAGATCCCTGTCAAGTGCGCAGCTGGTAACTGGCCTCAGGCTGCGATGGGCAGTTGTGCGATGTCGCAGCTTGTGTTTCACGTCGATCAGCTTCAGAGAGCTGCGGAACACCAGGTAGGGCAGCTGAGAGCCCGTACTGACCAGTTTCAGCGCTCTGCGGAGCACTTTTCGATTGTGCAGCAGTCGAACTTGTTCCGAACCTGTGAAGTTTCGTCAGCTCTGCACCCTAATTCCCCTATATTCGCCTGTGGAACCAAATCCTTCAAAATCCTTGAGCGCTCAGCAAATGCCAGTCGCTGGAAACGACCTAGACCTCCAGCAAAAAAAACTAGCATGGTATCGACCAGGGGCCCCTCTAGATTTGGAAATAATTGGAAGATTCCTTGTACTAAGCCCGGTAAGAAACTCAGAGCTTGTTTTAGTTTCCCAAGAATGAGCCAACGACCTATGCACTCCAAATCCTAAGCCTTACCTGCAGCCTAAGCCGACCCGTTTTAGGCTTCTGTCCGATATTTGTGGCATACAGTCCCCAAAATGAGGGGTCCATAGGGTGCATTAATCCCAAACCCTAAACTCTATCCCTTATGCCCTGAACCCTAAACCTGTCTGAGCCCTAAACCCGGAATGCTGAACCCTAAGCTGAACCCTGAACTCCAGACCCCCCTCCATGCTGAACCTTACACTCTTAACCCGAAACCCTGAACCTCAAACAGAAACCCTGAACCCTGATCCCGAACCCCTGACCCTAAACGCTGAAGCCTAAACCCTAACCCTTAGGGTCCAAGGATCCAAATAATAGGGTTTTAGGGCCCAGATACCATAAATATTATAGTAGAAACCCTAAACCCTAAACCCTAAAAGATCTTAAACCCTAATACCTAAGCCCCGGAACCCTCAAAACCTTCAGAGCAGGACGCTGCAGGGCAGGGCCTCTGGGACGTCATCCGCCAGCGCCACGACATTCCTCGGGCCGGCCGTCGCTGCTTTGGGGCGGCTTAGGGTTAGGGGGGGTGTTTAAGTTAGGGTTTAGGGTCTAGAGGTTTAGGGTTGTTTGGGTTTAGGGTTTAGGGCGTTTAGGGTGTAGGGGGTTGGGGGGGGGTTAGGGTTTAGTGGGTCCTTTACCTTCCTCAGACCAACATGTAAGCCGAAAAGGGCCTTTGCAAGACGAACCTCTTTTTTTCGAGAAGCTATATTGGTTTCCATGTTGGGACTAAATAGAGCTTGCATCGGGAGGAAAATACGACCCCCCTAAGCAGGAATCTCTGATGTTGACATGCACCTGGATCGCCTCGGATGCATCAGGCGCCAAAGATCAGAAAGCCTCCTTGTTTCATAACAACATCTTGCCTGCAATTTCCCTTATCTTACTGGTGCTCAGTAGGGATTAACATCCCTGGACCTTTGAAGTAGACAAAATGATGGCCCAAAAGCCCTAAAATCAGCCCAAGGGCTATTATTCTACACATTTTTGGGGTTTAGTTATTCCCTTATTCCCTACAAACCCCAGTAAGTGAATTTTGCCTGTTAGTCCCGGGGATGGTTCTTCCGGCGGCATAGGTTTTGTCTGGGTTGCTGTTAAAGAACTCAGTTTAAGATTAATGGGCGGTATATATATATATATGTAGTTAGTAATTAATAGGGTTTCCCCGATAGAGTAACCTGAATTACGTTCCTTAGAAGCAACCATTTTTTTAGCCCTTTTGCCATGCCGGCCTGGCATCAGGCAAGTTCTGTCTCGAAGCCATGGGCACCAGGACGCCTTTTGCGCGTGACGCTAAAGTCTGCGGATGGCTTGGGGCACATTGCGTCCATGTATGGACTCACCTCCCAGCAAGATGCCTCTGAACGGCTCACGTTTTTAGAGGACTTCCAGGCTTTGTGGACTGACGCTCCATCTCGTGAGCCTCTTTTCGCCATCGGCGACTTTAACGCTAGAGTGGGCCACCGGCGTCCTGATGCTATCGAGGCTGTGCGGGGGGGATCGCGGCCTCGCAGCACAGTGACAATGGCAGAGGCGAGCGATCTGTGTTTTCGGGTCCTTATGTGTTTTTCCATCATGATGTGCGGGCAGGGAATGAAGGAAAGTACAGCCGCATAATGACCCCAAACACCACTCCCACATTCCTACATTTCGACAGTGGCGTCTGGAACAACAACACCTCCAAGCTTGCCTCAACCCGCTCCAAGCCTAGACCCTAAACCCTAAATCCCCGACCCTGACCCCTGAACCATCCAAGCCCAAACCCTCAACCAGAAGTCCAAACCCTAAAGCTGAAACCCTAAACGCCTTAAACCCTTACCTAGACAGAGGTTTCCACGAATGAAGGGTCCATTCGTTGAGGATTATTGTGTTTAGGTGTATATCAGGGGGCAGGGCCCCAATTTTCGGAAGGTTTCGAATTCGCATACCCTAAACCCTAAACCCTTGTTGGTAAGAAGCAAAGCTATGCTTCTGCCAGGAAGAAGCCGAGATGCGACTTGCGGAGCAAGCCAGGATCCAGCAGGACGGGGCACCGACTTGTAGTAGCATGTGGGGGTTTCCCAAAATTAGGGCTACCTTCTTGGAGGTCCATAAAAGAAGGACTATAGTATTATGGGGTCCATATTGGGGTCCCCTATTTTGGGAAACTACCATGTAGGCTTGGGGCTTTGAATTTCAAGCTTCAGGGATTTGGGCTGTCCGAGTTTTTTTGGTTTTGAAGCTCAAAACGCTCAAAACAAGAATCCTAGACCAGGGTTTAGATTTCGGGCCTTACGGTCCAGAGGTATAGGGCTCGGCGTTCACCCAGACCGCCCAAGGTTGTGCAGGAGCCTGAAAAAGTGTATTCTGATCAAGGTCTCATGTTCTAGTCATGGCCTCTCTGACCCTAAGCCCCTAAACCCTTAAACCTTAAACCCTAAGCTCTACACCCCTAAACCCTAGTCCCTAGACCCTAATCCCCTTAACCCTTGAACCCTAAACCCTGAGCCCCTAACCCTAGACCCTAAACCGACCCCTAAACCCTTAGACCCTCAACCCCTCAGCCCTTAACCCCTGAACCCTAAACCGTTAAACCCTCAAACCCCTAAGCCCTTCAACCCCAAACCCTCAAACTCTAAACCCCTAAACCCTTAAACCCTTAACCCTCAAACCCCTAAACCCTTAAACCCCAAGCCCTAAACCCCCACAAGGAGCTCGATGAGGAAGCTTCGCAGATCACAGCTACGGAGGAAGCCGAAAGGGCCTGGACCTTAGTGATTTTGGGGGGTCTATATAGGGTTTAGGGTTTTGGGCTTAGGGTGTTTACGGATTTAGCGTTTAGGGTTTAGGGTTTAGGCCTGTGGGTTTATCGTTAGTGCTTTTAGGGGCTGGGGTTTAGGGCTTTAGAGATTTAGGGGTCTGTGTACTATGTAGGGAATTCAAAGAGATTGAATATTGGAGAATCAAGCTGAAAAGAAAAAGAGAAATGAAGTGGGTCTAAGGAGCTTTAATGAAACTACCATGATATGCATACAGATATAGTAAATCATCGGGCTTCGTTATACCAGTACGTTCCTCACAGCAGCCAAGCGTGGGGTTTGTGGTAAACGCATCGGGGTCAGGGTCTCGCGCTTACGGATTTAGCGGTTGGGGCCCTAAACCCTAAACCCTGGTTTGGCTCAAGGATTTGCGTAGAACTTGCTTGGAGATTAGGAGGTTGCTTCTCAGGGTTTGCGAGCTTGAGCTTGATTCGGGCTACAGATTGGGATGTTACCTGTAACCTCAAACTATCTACAGCTGAATGGGTTATGCCTACTGTTTTGGGAGTACCTACTACTGAATTGTGTGTTGAGGTTACAGGTAGGGTTTAGCACGTGGCTGTGCTTCCACGGTTGAGTGAGTCTGGGCGGAAGTGTTACTTCCAGAGTTGTTTCTGCTGGCTTTAAGAGGTTACAGTCCTCCTTAAAGAGATCCAATACCCTAAACCCTAAACCCTAAACCCTAAACTGCCCAATGTCATGATAAGATCCCTGTATACTCCATATTCTATTAACTTCACGGGGACTATAGGCTTGGTGGCTCTAACGCAGGCATCATCTGAAAGCAGGGGATTAGGGCGTCAGAGTATGTGGAAGTCTTGGAGTTGTTGAGGGTTCAGGGTTTGCCTCTAGACTCTAACCCTAAACCCTAAACTATCAGCATATCAGGGGCATTTCTCTCAGGAAGGGGGTGGGGTGGGTGGGTAATTGCGTTCGTGAGGACAGTAAGCACAACAAGCTCCGAAAACAAATCTCACGAAAAACCTGTGAGAAAGCTTGTCCGAGTGTTAGTACGGGGGATGACTAGGTTCCCGAGGTGGGGAAGACACTAAGCACAGCAAGCTCCGACAACAGACCTCTGAAACATTCAAACCTTCAAAAACCCCAAAACCTAACGTCTAAACCTAAACCCTAAGGCCTACCCTAAGCACTAAGCCCTAAACCCTAATTCCTAAACCCCAAACCTAAACCCTAAGCCCTAACTGAGCATTATAGTAAGGGGGAATACTACGCTCGTGACGTTCGTGACGACTGTAAGCACAACAAGCTCCGAAAACCAACCTCTTCAAAACAAGTAGTTCCCAACCCCCCTGACTCATGCCCTGTCCCCTCTAGAAGTGCTGGTGAGCACAGTATTTTTGCACCCCGAAATGCATAATAATGCGCCGTCGCTGGCGCGACGTGCGCCTCCTACTACTACTACTACTACTACAGTATTGCAGCAATTTCTATCATTTTCACTATTGCTATTAATATTCTGCTAGGGAGTTCTATTATTTTCACTATTGTTATTAATATTCTGGTAGGGAGTTAACCCTACGGCGAGGCGCAGATACGGGCCTTGGAGGGAAGCTTCCCAACAGCAGAGAACTTCTTTCAGGGTTTTGGGCTTGGCTAAAGGTTCAGGGTTTTGGGTTTAGGGATTTTGGGTCTATTGATTTAGGGTTTAGGGCCTAGGGATTTAGGGGTTCGGAGTCTAGACTAGGGGTCAGGGTCCAGGGCTTGGTCAGGTTTGTTGGTACAGGGTTCAGAGAGTTTGGGCTTTTGGTGAGGGGTTCAGGGATTCAGGGATCACCTCCAAACTAACATGGAGCTTGCAAAGGCGCCCTTTGTAGACTTTTGTCATTTTGAAAGGAGGGTATATGGTAAGAAGTTCCCCAAATGAGGGGACCCTAATTTTGGGAAACCCTCATATGGGGTTCCATGTTAGTTGGGTGAGGGTAAGAATTAAGGTCCGGGAAGTTTCGGGCCTGAAGGGTTTAGGGTGTAGGGCACATCAAGGGACTGTGACTCCAAAAGCCCGGGTTTGGGGTTTAGGGTTTAGGGTCTGGGGTCTGGGGTTTGGGGTTTAGGGTTTGGGGTTTAGGGTTTAGGGTGGTGCCGACTAAAATGCCCGCAGAGCAGGACAGTTATGTGGCAGGTTGTCACAATCGTGGCCTCTTCCATGGTCCCTTTACAAGACGGCCGAGAACACTAAGATACCCAACGAGGGGCCATGATCTTGACAACCTCAGTTTCTTTCAATCTGTTTCAATGACAGAATTGTAGATACTCCTGGCGGATTTGTCAAGGGATTGCTTGTTCTAACCGTCTAACCCCTTGATAGGAGGCCAGGGAAAGTAAGGTGAGGGGAGTTGAGGTTTAGGGCTTGTTTCTTTTTTTAACCATTCAGCTAATTGTTGACCCGCAGTTGGTGTTCTTTGCCCAGATTTTTTTTTGTAAACATGTAGGTCGATAGGCTTGGGCTGTAGGTTTCGAGGTTTTGGGGCTTGGGCATGACTCATCAAGGGCATCCCCAGGTGGAGCATAAGGCAACGGGGCGATATGACGTCTATATACCCAACCCAAAATAAGGGAACCCAATATAGACCCCAAAATATTGTAGTCCTTATTATGGGGACCCCCAAAAAGGCAACCCACCTGTCCCTTTTACTCATTGCTGAAGGTTTTGTCCCCCCACCCGCCTCCTGAAGCAGTTTCCAGATGTAGTTCTTTTTTGAAATCGTGGCTTTACGGATAATATGCGGACGGTGTAGAGCTTTTGGGTGCCAAAACTGGCCGCGCAGCCTTAAGGAACAAGATGTTGCATTTAGTTGTCTATTGCTGTTGTCTGTTTCACACTCATTGCAAGCCTCGCCTTTGAACATTTATGTTGGTGTTCAGTATTTAAGGTTCATTCTGCATTCAAAGAGGTAAAACACATACTAGTTGGTTGCACTTCGCAGATAGAGGTCTGCAAGTGGTCCGTATTACTGTGGACGGTTTGAGATAAACTGCACCCACAAAGATACCCCATTCTTCTGGAAAAGTGCTGCGTGCCATGTTCTGTGATCCTTGGGTATCGCCTAGACTCGGGGTCCGCCTCTGTACCTCCCCAATACAATCTATGCTCCTGGTTTGAAGGGCCCGCAGAAAAGGGAACCCAACATTTTTTAAATCCTGATTCAGGGGTCCTTTCTATGGCCTCTGTAACTCTTCTGGGAACATGTGGAGGGCCGCTTTGAGAAATTGCTTCTTGGGTTGTTCTATGCCAGTTTTGAAAATGATTTGGCGTCTGTTTCCTCATAACTACCACAGAATTTTTTCTATCACCAAATAGACCTAACTTCTAAACTCGGATGCTATTTAGCATGCAAACCTGGGTTTAGGGTTTAGGGTAAACCCTAAACCCTAAACCGCGTGATCCGCAACCCGCCTTCAGCGCCGCCGAAGGTAAAGATGAGCCGAGCGGGACTCCGCCGGCAGGGACCTCAGAGGACCCTAAACCTCAGGTGGACCCCCACCCAGTAATGGTGACTATAAGGGATACTGAGGATTATTTCAGGGTTCTAATATATTCCTATTATACCACTCTTACATGGTGCGGGGGCTCCTCCTAACCTAAACCCTAAATACTTGAGGGTGGGAGGCTACAAGTGGTTTTCAAGTACCCTACATACTCTTCATGCGCAAATTCCTGCATGACTCCATATACCTGAACCTTTGGAATTATGGTATTATATTTTGTCTTGCAGGATTTTGTCCATCAGCCCGTCTTTTGGATAACAAATAACGCGGTCCTGCTTTAAAACACCATCTACAACTAGCTGTGGTCCTCCAAGTAGCTTCTACAGCTTCGCAATTCTTTGGGCCTTCCCGGACAGGCGATCTGACGCGACGACGTGGGAATTCTCTTTTATGGATGCGTTTCTTACCCATTTTACAGCTCAGAGGTCATGAGCAGCTGACTGTCAGAATAAATTGGGCAGAAGATTCCCATAGGTTACAGGAAGGACGAAGGTGGAGTACTTTGAAAGGTGGAGGACGTGTCTTCCATGGACCCAAAGTCAGACCTCTTCCCCACGGTTAGTATCTGAAAGTTTGCCTTGTCATGCAAGTGCCAAGAAGCAAGGACTCTCAATAGATTGGAATGCTGGTTCCCTGCTACCAACCAGAGGAATGATTGAACAGCCCAGCCCCTTATGAAAAACAACAAGTTGCCTTGCTGTTAAGGAACTTGGTTTAAGTTGTTATGTTGGGCAAACTTTATTGATTACTATATATGCCCCTTGTGGTAACTCAACTTAAGTTCCTTAACACTAACCCAGAAAAGCAGCGAGAAGTTTGAACTTGGGTCCGGCTGATTCAGCTCTTGGCTGTCAGCTGTATTGCGCCGTCCTTTCCCTGTTGCACTCTGTGCCCTGCTTCGCGATGGCCCTTCCCATGAAGTCCACCGCCATGAAGGCTCAGGGTTTTCCCGGGTATTAAAGGTTTAGGGTTTAGGGCAAGGGTTGGGGACTTGGGTGTATGGAGTGCCGCCCCCTTGAATATGTGGACTGCAGCAAAGCCATAGTAAAGTCATGGCATCTTCAAAGAACTGTAGCTGTTACAAAAGGTTTAGAAGTGGTTGAAGATTTTTCTGGATGGTTTTCAGATGGTTTTTAGAGTTTTTCCAATGTTTTTCTTGGGGGCTGATAGAAGTATCGCCCTGGTTGTCCTGTGGCCATAGAGGTTTAGAAGAGGGTCAGATACGGCCTCATTGAGCCTATATATATATATACATATACCCCTGCAAACCTTTTTTTCGCACCCGCAAGTCCTTGCATTTCCGCATGCGGCCCTCTACATGAGCCATCGTCTAAACTCCCAGTCTTCCCATTAGAAACCCTTATACTAAGCCCCAAACCCTAATCCCAAAACCCCCATCCCTAAACCCTAAACCCTAAACCCTATACAGTCTCCTGTAAAACCTCCTTTAAACAGTTTAGGCTTTAGCACCTATGGTGCAGGCCCGCTCCATGAAGAGCGCTGCCATGAAAAAGGTGGCGATGAAGAGCAAGGCTTCACCATAGAATGTGTACGGGTCTATGGTTTAGGGTTTAAGGTTTAGGGTTTTAGGGCTTAAGGATTAGGTTTTAGAGATTCGGGCTTCGGGATCAGGGTATAGGGTTTTGGGACGTAGGGGCTGTTGATTCCAGTTTTATGCGCGTTTCCCATCTGTAATTCCAAACGGGTGCTTGCAAAGACCACGGACCTTGAAAGGAGGTGGTTCCCACATTGGTTTGGCAGAGGGTAGGGGTGTGGAGATTAGGCCTTGGGGATTCGTGGTTTATGCGTCTAGGGGACTAGATGTTGAGGGTCTAGGGGGATTTGGGATGTGGGCGTGGGGTGTCGAATTTAGGGATTCAGGTTTCTGCGGTGGAGGGTGTGTGAGCCTAATTAGGATTGAGGATTGTGGGCCATCCTCAACCATAAAACCCCCATTTGCCATATTCCTTGGACCCTGACCGCGTCAGCCTGAACCTTATCACCGAAAGGCACCAAAATTATAGCCCATGTTTGGGTCCTCTGTGCACTACAGATATTTAGAGTTTATTAAGAAGGGACATGATTTCATCATTTCGTCAGAAACCATATGAGCTATAGTCTGAACTCGTTAAAGGGGGTTACACAAGGGAGTCCCAGGGCTTATTCAGGGGGATACTGGGAGCTTCGACTACAGCTCATCTTGGGGTCAATATTATTATAGTTTCTATACAGAACTCGCCAACAGCATCCTCATTTGCTGCCTTTTTGACCGGGGCACAGTGGGGTTTAGGGTTTGGGGTTTGAGGGTTTAGGGTTTAGGTGCCAGGTGAAGGTTTCAAGGCTGACAACCTAACCCTTTCCCCTCGGACCACCTTGCCTTGCAGTGTTTGCGACCTCTGCGTTGCAGGTTGAACAGTGTTGTGTCCCGATACGATATAACTCGCTCTTGCACAGGCCATGAAGTCAATGAAGGCCATGAAAGCCAAAGCTGTCTCCAAGATTGCAAGGCTGGGGTTCTGAAAACGGCTGCCTATGAAGTGCTGGTGCTAGTGGCATTATGTGAAGTAGTGGGGGTGGTGCATTTTATAAGGATGATGTAGATGGCTTCATTGGCTCCGTTCGTACAGGTCAGCATTAGCATGTTCTTCCGTAGCCGCTGCTACTGCTACTGCTGCTGCCCTTACAACTGCTATTACGGCTTCTGCTGCTGCGAATACTACCTCTTCTTCTGCTACTACTGTTGCTCTACTACTGCTACCACTGTACTCCTTCTGCTGTTGCTAGTGCTCCTTTTCACTGTTTGTAGTAGTTCTGTGTTGTTGGCGACCAGTACTAAATAGTGAGAAGCCTTTAACCCTAAGCCCCAAATGAACAGCGGGCAGGGGCAAATTGGCAAAAGCTGTGGTCTTCAACGGCCGCAAGGAGAAGCTTTTGGGGAGGGTGCTGTTCCCATACCCTAAAACGCTACTAAACCCCAGACCTTGAAAAAATTGCGGTAGCAACCTCAGGTAATGCAGGACTTTTGGCATCAAGGGTAGCGCTTGCTTGTTAAAGCTCTATGTCTTCCTTACTTACAGGGAGCATAGCAGTGGGGAAGAGATGTTTCATGTACTCCATTTTCCCTCTATTAATGATAACTAACCCAAGGAAGATTATGTCAAGAACTTACCGGGTTTGACCCTAATCAAACAGTTCATGGCTGGGCCATCGCTAAGTGGAACTGTAAGCCCCCAACCCCAAACCTTCCCCCCAACACAAGGAGAAGACTGCCAGCGGCCTCAAGCAGAGCCAGTTGATGAAGAACAAGAGGGGGAGTCTAAGCAGCTTAGGGTTTAGGGTCTAGGGTGTTGGGTTTAGTTTTTAGAGCTTTTTCCCCCTAAACTGGTCGGGGATGTTTTTTGCGGGGTGCAGTCTAGAGACGGGACACAGCAGGCCCAACCAAGCAAAAATAGATGTATCTGTTTGATGGCTGTTGTTCCTGGAATCCGCATATCTTGGACATAGCAGAGTAGAAGTTGGTCCCCCAACTTGTTAAAGTTGCCATGAAGGTTTCAAGCTCAGAGATGGGAGCGGAGGTTCCTAAACTTTAAGCCTTAACCCAAACCCTACACCATCGCGGTCTTTTTGGTTTTCCTTGCCCAACTGAGGAAAGTGGTGTCCAAGAAGTCGCACGCCGCCGGCAAGAAGAACTACCAGAACATCTCTACCTGGACTGAAGCTGTCCTCAAGGCCCGCAAGGAGCTGGGAATCAAGGGATTCTGTGCTGTCGGCGGCAAGACGGCACAGGGCAAGGCGCTTTACGCCAAGGCCAAGTCTCTCTACGCGGCCTGAGGGGTCGTAGTAGTGGGTTTTGGGCGCAGACGTGTCGCTGCCTTCGTGGTAGTTCATGGGGCAGGAAGGATGTCTGTTGCCCGTGTACAGGTGCTGGGGTAAGGTCAGCTCGGAATATTTCCAGGGCACACGACCTTTGATGCACCGGCTGCAAGAAACGCCCAGCGTGTCTCTGAGTCAGTATATCTAATTAGTTCGAGCAACTCCGGCATTACACATTTTCTCGTTACCATGATGTTGGCATGTTGTTAAGCTCTGTGCGTGGTTGCGACGCACATTGCTTTGCTTCTTCATTGCAACAGTCCCCTTTGTAAGTTGGTATAATGCAGGTCCCCATACGTGGGTTCCTACTGTGAGGTCCAGTAATTAGTTGGTAGTGCAAGCTACGCTACATCTTTGCCTGGAGCTGAGCATTTTGGGCTTTCCCAAAATTAGGTCCCAATCCTAGGGACTCTAGTATTTGGGGTGTATATTGGGGTCCCCATATTTGGGGAAACTACCGAGTAAGATTAGGGCTTTTAACTTGCGGTTTAGCGCTTCTGTGGCAGCAGCGGCTTGCTTGCCAGAAGCTGCTTAGCAATGAAGTGTTGTTAACAAAAAAGTTTACAACTCTTGGGAATCAGGCTTGTGGTGCTTGTGATCCAAGGTTCCCTAGTCAGCCTAAACCCTAAACCCCAAACCCTAAACCCTAAACCCTGAACCCCAAACTTTAAACCCCAAACCCTAAACCCCAAACCCCAAAACCCGAAAGTCTAAGGCCAGTCGTCCCCAGAGCCAGAGCAAGCAGAGCCGTCCGGGCACGCGGCAGTCACAGGCCTCGCTGTCGGTTTCGGGGCCTTCGGTTTAGGGATTTAGGGTTTAGGGTTTGGGGTTTAGGGTTATTGGGTTTAGGGCTTGGGGTTCAGGATTTAGGGTTTGGGATTTAGGATTATAGGGCTGTAGAGTTGTAGGGTTTAGGATTTGGGATTGAGGGTTTGGGATTAAGGTTTAGGATTTAGGGTTTGGGGTCTAGGGTTTAGGGCTATAGGGTTATTGGGTTATAGGGTTTCGGGTTTAGGATGTAAGGTTTGGGGTTTAGGGTTTAGAACTTAGGGTTCAGGGTCTCATGGGCTTATATGGGGTTATAGGGGGTATAGGGTTTATAGGGGTATATGGGGAACGTTTCAATGAATGTTTTTACCGGGCATAGGACGCTCAAAGGGAACACTAGACAGGCTGTTGTTGCGTGCAACTCGAAATCTACACCACAAGGAAAAAACCCTGGAAAACCCAATTCCCTGCTGTCCCAGAACTCGGAAGGATCCTCAACCCGAAAACCCAATTTCCAGGCACTAAATTCTACACCGCATCCACCCCGCCGTATGCGTAGTACCAATCACCAGCAAATTAGTAGCCAGTTCAGGAAAACTGACGGCAATGGCCGAGAAAGGCAGAAATTCGAACTGTTTGGTTATCAAGGGATTCAAGCTGAGCCACAGCAAGCTACAGCAATTTGACCCTGTGGCGAGTTGCACTTCGGTTTAAGCGCTTATGACGCAAACCCCAAACCCTGCACAATGGACCCTAAACCCGAATCCCAAGCCAAAGCCTTGAACCCAAACTAGCGTAGCTTCACCGACCGCCACGCAGCCAAGCTCCACCAGAGTAGTATTTTATTTGGGGAATATGGTGCCCATTATAGAGTAAGATTATATCCTCCTTTTGGGGTATAGTATTCTATATAAGGGATATAATCTTACCAGGTTTAACCACCAATAAAACACTAGAGTTTAGACCCTAAACCCTAAGCCCTGAACCCCAAATAGTAGTTTCCATTTTCTTTTCCATTATCCCAATATAACCCTAATATTATACCCTATAAGGAATATAATCTTACTAGGTTCAACCACCTACACACCAGGCCTCGCGTCCAGGGACCACGCACTCTGCCACGCGCCCAGAGGAGGCAAGGGGTCCAGTGCAAGGTTGGGGGATTTCGAGTCTGTAGGGTCTTTATGGTTGTAGGGTTTTAGGGTTTAGGGTATAGTGTTTTAGGATTTTAGGGTTTGGGGGTTTAGGGTTTAGGGTTTTAGAGTTTTAGGGTGTAGGGAATCCAGGGATTCCATCGCTCAGGCTCAGAAAGTTAGAGTTTAATGTGCAGGGTTCGGAAACTCGGGGTTCAGGGTTTTACTTATAGAGTTTAGGGTTTAGGGTTGAGGGTTTAGGGCTTTAGTTGGGATTAGGGGGTTGAGGTATGTTTTGGGTAGGCATTTTGGGATGACGAGAGAAGGACGGACGATGGCAGGGTTTGACATTGTACGGCTTGGTGCCGAGTGGGGAATTCAATCAGGTTCCCAGTATAGCCATCATTAGGACGAAGACTCGCGTGGCCTCAGCCTATTCTATACATGTCGACAAGAACACTGTATGAAATCTTCGGAAATCCCATCAGGTCTTACAGGTCTCAGCATTCTCTTTTTGCAATCTCTTTTTGCAAAAACATGTTATTTTAGTCGTTGTTCTTCACTGTCCCGCAATAAACCCCAGGCTCGAATATCCAATCCTTAATTCCTGGCCTTAATCCAAATTCCTAGCCATCATGAGGACTCCTTACATACCCTGGGACCCTCCCAAATCCAAAGCCCAAACCCGACCCTAGCTCCAAAATCCCTAAACCCTAAACCCTTAACCGCATGGCATGAGCAGGCCAGATCTGGAGACCTCCCCTGCAACCTCACCTTTGCGCTTGCAAAAGTGTTGCAATGTTGCTAGTAGAGGACTTCAAACCTATCCCTCAACCCCTAAACCTTCAAAACCTTCCTTGGCCATAACCCTCAACCCGTACACCCTAACCCCTAAAACCTAGGCCCGAAACCCTGCAAATTTCCTTCCAACAACAGAAGCCATATTCCCAAATCCCTATACGTCTTAAGCCCCTAAAACCTAAGCCCTAAACCCTCCAAACCCAGAAGTTACCCTAAACCCTAAACCCTAAACCCTGCCCCTAAACCCTAAAAGGGCTCTCGGCCGGTCACCGGCCCCGGGATGTTGCATCCGCCGCCCACGGGGACGACGGTGCCCGTGGCTGCAAGGGGTTGATGAACATGATGAACCTGGACTAGTATATTATAGGGCTATCGGGTTTGGGGTTTAAGGTTCCGTTTTTGAGGTTCCGGGTTTGAGGTTCCGGGTTTGCTGTTTTGGGTTTGGGGGTTTGGGGTTTAGGGTGGTTTGGAGGAACTGTAGGAATGGAATAGGGGGCCACGTAGGCATTTCTATTGGAAGTGTGAAGGCTTGAGAGTGTGAGGTTAGCGTTGATGATACAGTGATTGATGGAAGTAGACAAAGGACGTCATCCGTAGGAAGCAGCAGCAGGACTCAAGCATGGTGTGGTAACCTGACTAATTGGCAAAATCATTGGCTTCCTCGTGCTACCCAAAGATGGTTGACTAATGTCTGGCTAGTGAATCTGGAGATTTCTAGACGAAGAGGTGCCTTTTTGGGTCCCGAACTGGGTGGTAAACCAAAGTCTAAAACAAAAACCCTAAACCCTAAACCCTGATCAATGGCCATGGACCGGGACTTCAAGGCTTAGCTGTCGTTTTCGCAGAAATACCGGAAGCCCCTAAATCCTAGACCCCTGCACCTTAGAACCTGCACATCCCAAAGTCTAAGTCACAAAAGCTAAGACAACCCTGCGCTCCAAACCTAATGAAGGCCCCCGGTTCTCCATCAGCGACCAGGCGATAGGTTGCCACGTGTTTACAGTGTTTAGTGGTTAGGATTTTCAGTCAGGTTTGGTCGAGTCCCCATACAGTACTTACCGGTGGTTACGAGGGATGGAAAGAATGGCAAATCGGGATATCTATTTGGGGATCACTGCTGGGAGCGTGCGAGGGACTAAGTAAGAAGGTTCATAAACACTATAACCCAAATAGTAATCCTACTAGGATTACTTACCCCCATTATAAACCTACTTACTGAGTCCCGCCGACCCTGCGAGTGCATAAGAACTAAAAAGCATCCACTCTTCCGTTCACTTCTACCCAGTCAGACGAACGGTCTCCTGAGGGGGTGAGTATTCTAATGCAAGGCGTGCTGGGGATGTTCTTGCATGGGAGCTGGTCCTTAGGTAAGCGGGGCTTGCCTTTAGGGCTTTAGGGTTGAGGGCTGACGGTCTAGCAAGATCACTTACTTGATAATTGTCCTGACATTAACATTCTTGGGGGAGGGTTTTCTGGAAATCATGTTAGCGCTTTGTGCGTATCAGGCTCGCAATGAAAGTCCTAAAGCAAGGCTCCACGTCAAGCCGAGAAGGGTCTGGGTCTTCCCACGGTGAGATCTTGTTGTGAACTGGAACCTGATACCAGTGCTTGTCGTGATTCAGTTCGTGAGCATCTAGGGATTTGCAGTAACTTCAAAATCAGACCGCAAACAACATTGCTGGAGCTAATCTTGAATTCCAAGCCCTACATGTGCAGCTGCTGCTACAGCTGCTGCTATTTCAATAATAAGATGCCGACGATGCCATTTGCCACCTTCTTTTTCAGTTGACACCACATTATTGGTCATTCAGGCCCCCATAGTACCTAACCTGGATCAATGCTAGAGATCCTTTTCGCTTTTTGGGGTGCGAGATTCCTGCAAGTGTGTAAAAAGGATCCTTTTCACCAGCTGTTTCACCATGAACAGCGATCACCAACCCAAATGAGAAGTGGCCGGTACCGACCCAACCTTTTTTCTTCCTAGGGTAGTGTGGGCGAAGTAATCCCTAAACCTTAACCCTAGACCCAGGCCCGGGTTTAGGGTTTAGGGTTTAGGACCCTAAACCCTAAACCCTAAACCAATTGCCAACTCCGAAAGTGAAGGCCTCCTCTCACGGAGCCCAGTGCCAACCTCCCCAGGATGGAGGCCGGGGCGATTTGGGGTTTTGAGAAGACAGGGGGGAGGTTGGGGTTTAGGGTTTAGGGTTGAGGGTTTACGGTTTAAGTGGACCCACCCCTCCACCTGTTATAGTGGTATACTAGAAATGTAAGAGGAGCCTAGTCTAATTGCCATTGTCCCATATGGTCGCTAATTACTAATTATTGGGTTCGGGTTCCACTCGCGGGTTAGGTCTGAAACAATTTTCATTTGTTTTAGCCTTGATCCCTATGCATTCCCAAGAAAGCCATAACAATGATTGTTGTAGGGACAAAAAATGTACCGATAAGAGTTTTTGTTAGAGTTTTGGGCGTTTGGGATTTAGAGATTTGAAGGTGCGTTGATTCAAGAGCTTTCGGCTTTGGAACTTAGAAGTTTAAAGGCTCAAAGGATATAGTCCACCTTGGCTAGATAGAATACGGAGCAAAAATGCGGATTCCGTATTCTATCTGCTTACCGGGGGGCTATAAGTATGGCTGTAGGATTTCCTTGTTTGGTCCTGCAGGAGTCTCTCCAAATCAGGGATTCTTCCTTTACAGTCCCAAACAATGAGGGTCTCGGGGATCCGAGTGGTCCTGTATTTCCGCGTATGTCAGGAGTCTTGGATTTTGAGTACTTCTTCCCACCCATATCCAAATTGCCCTCAATCTCACGATGTTGCGGAAGGGGTTGCAGGGATCCTAAAAGACAGGGTAGTCGAGATGTCCACGCCCGAGACCCAAGGTGTAGGATAACCTCGAGATCGAAGCCACCAAGCTGATCTAGAAGAGCTCAGGAATCTCAAGTTGTAACCCTCAAGCCCCAATATCCAACCTTACTGGTTCCTGCTAGGGAATAAGGGAGTCTAATCCCTACATGGAGTTTCCCTAAGCAGGGGGACCCTAATATACAACGCCAAATACTACAATCCTTATTATGGGGCCTCCATATAACCCCTACATCATATATTTCCTTATTCCCTACGAAGACCAGAAAGCAACTGCAAGCAACAATCCCGAAGTATGCCCAAGAATCCGGATCACTCGGCTGTCTAGGCTTTAGGGTTTAAGGTTAGAGTTTTAGGTTTAGGATTTAAGGTTAAGGGTTTAGGGTTTAGGGTGCTCATGTGCACAACTTGTGTTTTCTCGGCAGTTCTTTGCTTGATGAGACTATCCTGAGAAGGGCTGAAACTGTGAGGGTGTATAGGGGATGCTGATGAGCCGTTCTTTTCACAAGACTTTCCATCCTACATACCCTTTTGAAGCCTTCAACACTACCCCTGCGTCGCATCGTTGCTGAAAGTATTGCTTAAGACAGCAGGAAAAGCACTGTCTACAGAGGATCCTTTAGTTCAAATCTCTGTCACTGTAGCTGGACCCTCTTCGTAGGTGCAGCCCCCTACATCACGACCATAGAATCGAACCCCTAGCTTATTCCTCTTCGGAATCTCTGTGTGACCCTTCGACATGCAGATTCCGGCGCCTTCGACGCCGCTTCCAAGCACGACCCTGCCCGGCACCACGATGCCGGCGGCTGCGCCCGGAGGCGGACTTGCTGAATGAGGTTTTAGGATTTAGGGCTCATAGGGATCAGGGTTTATGGTGTATAGGCTGCGTATATAGGGTGGATAGGGTTTAGGATTCAAAGGGTTTGAAGGGTGCAGGGTTCGTAGTGTTCAGGGTTGATAGGGCCTAGCGCTAGTAGGATTTAGGGTTTAGGGGCTTGTTGTCAGGTTCTCAAGCCAAGGAAGCCCTTAGGGATCCATCCAAAGCCCTGAGACCTAAACTGTCCTAAGCTGATGAAGGACCCATATAGTCCCTTTTAAGTAGATAGAATACGGGATTATAGTATACCCAAAGCCATATTCTATCTACTTAAGGGGGGCTATAACTCTAAACCCTGCAATCAGGGTTTGCGGTTTAGGGAGCTAAAGCGTATTTAGGTTGGGTATTGCCCCCAGGAACAGTTGGGTAATACTCATATTATGTATATACACAGCCCTAAACCTGAAACCCGAAGCCCTTAATCGGATCCCCATCTTCTTGGACGGCTAACTGGTGGGAGCAGTACCGAACCTAAACTTATGCAGGACCCATAAGAAGGCTCTAGCTGGGTTGCTGTTAAGGAACTTAAATTAAGTTACTATATTGGGGAAGCTTTATTATTTACTATACATACCCATTATGGTAACTTAAACCCTATATAACCCCATTATAGCAGTTTCCATTTTCTTTTCCATTACCCCTATATATACCCATTATGGTAACGTAATTTAAGTTCCTTAACAGCAACCCAGCTAGAGGTTCCAGGCTTCCTTGCTTCAAAAACAAAAGCCAAGCCCGGTGTATTGAGTATATGTCGGTTTTTACAAAAAATACAATATACAAAATAATACTACAGCATATTATGGTATATTCTAGTTTGTTGTAATATGTTCCCGTATGTCAGAATATATTATAGTATATGTGCTTGTGTTGTAAAGACAACTCCATTAGCCATTCTCTGAGCTCTTCCAAACATGGGTCAAACCCCACGGCCGCAAACGCCAGAAACGCCTCATCACCGCGAAGCCTAAAGTTTTTGGGTTTAAGCTTTAGCGTTTAGGGTTTAGGGTTTAGGGTTTAGGATTTAGTGTTTAGGGTTTGGGTTTAGGGCTTAGGAGCCAAGAGCCCTTGACCTGGCAATGCTGAACTCTAACGCCGTAAGCCTCAGCGTCCTAACCTAAGCCCCCGCAAGACGAAAACCCCAATTGTTTAGCGTCATGTTAAGTTAGGGCTTGCCACGCAAAACCTAGACCCCCAAGTACGTACCCTCTACAGAGCCCAAATACTCCCAAATGTGACCTGCTGCAGATAAGAATTATTTGAGGGTAGTTGCGGGGCCCTGGCAAGCTTCAACACGGAAAAAGCTATCAAAACCCCAGATCCCCTGGCTCTTCAGGCATCAGCGCCCGGTCAGGGAGCCCGGGGCACTACGAGGAGCCAAAGCGATCCACACACCCCTCCGGTTTTGGGTACCTGTGTTTGGGCGTGTAGGCTCCAAAGTTAAGGGTTTAGGGTTCAGAGTTTTCGCTACAGGCTCTTGGTCAAGGGGGGTCAGTTTCAGGTTACATAGGCCTTGTATGGGGCGTAACTTGATGATTTTCCTCTATTTGGGGAACAGATGGTCTGTTGCAAATACTTGTTTTCTCTTTGACTCTCTGGGCGCTTGCTGCTTTCAGGGAGGAGGCGTTGGGATGTAGGATCAGGTTCCTGTTTAGCGTGTCCAGCTTGGTTTTGAAGTTTTCGGGCTTCATGCGTGGGGAGAAGGAGACAGCTGCTGATGGAAGTTTCCCCTGAACCCACATCCTTTGGCTGGGATGTCTTGCAATCTGGGCAATGTCTAGCTACTCGTAGGTCAAACGAGCTCTGCCCAAGAGGGCCATAGCTCAATTTGCTCAGTTCAACGGTTCCGCGCAATCTGTGGGACAATTGGCATGAGACGACATTCAGCACCAATGGCCGGACGTGCTACCGCCTTTCTAGCTATCTACTGGATCAATTTCTGGTCACTGGCACTGCTTAGCAATGTTATCTTCAGGGGAAAAAGTAAATCCTTGCGCATTCTGTGCTTCTGTCATATCTCGGCCAAAGCTATATGATCCATTGCTGGCGCTAGTCTGGGGTTGTGTGCACGATTACTGATTACCCTCGGCGAATTATTGACTATAATGACCTCACCCAACTTCACCTTAAATTGTGGCTTGTATATAAAATGTTCCCGGTTCTGAAGAATGACTAAAATAATGGTCAGGCTAGAACTAATTAGAGCTTGAGTTATCCCACCGAGAAGCCCAGTTATAAAGAATCCTTTCTTGGGACCTCCAGCCTCCAGAACCCCTTTGTACTCCCCATATAGTCATTCCCTCAAGTCCCCGAGGGCTCATTACAGTTGAGAACCCTGAAACCCTAAACCGCCCTCAAATCTACCCTTCCGCCCCAAGTGGACCATGCCCGATGGCTAGAATCAAATGTTTTGTGAAGCCAATGGAACCTGAAGGAGTTTAGACGAAGTTACTAGAATGTGTACATACTAATTAGTAGGTGTGCGTATTATTGTGGTTTCATGTAACTTCCAAACTGGCAAGCAACCCAAGAAAAAGGGGGACCCTTAGAGGCGACGGTCGGGGCTGTATGGAGGTCTCAGGTGAGTTTGGGGAAGGGAAGGGCACGACTCGCATCCCCAGCAGAGTTCCAGGAAAGATCTCTTCAAGTGGCCTGTGCCCGAGCATTTTGCCTTCCTCCCTGGTAACCGGCGATGGGGAATGCTCTGATGTTTCCTGCATAGAAGACGCTTCAAAGTGCTTTTCCAAAACCCTAGAAACCTAAACTGCGTTCAGCTTCTAAGGAACTTGGGTTTAAGTAATTATACGGATCAGTATATAGTGACCAATATGGTGTATAACGGTAAATCACCGTTCCTGTAAATTCCTTAGCGGAAACCCAGCTAAACGCCCTACCGGCAACTGGAGGTCAAGCTCACCACTTGGTCCTGTGTTAGTCGAGCTTGCATACTGCCCGTGGGGTCTGGGAATATTCCCCGCCAATGCTGGCAAACCAAATCGAAAAGGAGATGGAAATGAAGTGGAAGCTGCTAGTTACTATTTAGTGTGTGGGTCTTGGTTGGGGTACTTCCCCACCCAATAGGAATCTTTAATAGAGGCAGTATTGAAGCGTTACGTATCCATGCTCTACTTGTTTTCCAACGGCAACTGTCGCAATCAATCGTGAACCTTCAACCCCCTAAACCGTAAACCCTTACCCGCTACCCAGACCCCCTAAAGGATCCAAAAAATGGAACCCCCTAATAATCCCCTAGTTTCCCCAATGTAGTAATGGGTTCATATTGAGGAGGTCCCATTTTTTGGATCCTTCAGGGGGCCCTAAACCCAAAACCC
>CAJNIZ010045597.1:0-12017 GCA_905231905.1 Symbiodinium pilosum | reverse complement strand
GTCCCTATGTCAGTGGTTTGAAGCCCTAAGCGCAAAGAGCTTAGGGCTCAAAAGAACCCTAAGCCCTAAATCCTAAACCCTAACCCCTAAACCCCAAAGCCTAAGCCCTAAATCCTACATCCTAAACCCCTAAACCCTAAACCCCTAAACCCCTAAACCCTAAACCCTAAACCCTTACCCGCCACCTACACGCTGTGCCTGGCACGCCGAAAGGTTCCCATGGGCGAGACCCGGAAGGTCGAGGAGCTCTTGGCTGATGACAGGCATCACCCGAACGTGGCACAGGGTTTTTTGGGTTTAACTAGGCCCTCCAATGTAGTTCCTTTTTGGGTTTGGTATGGTTTAGGGGGTTAGGGTTTAGAGGTTATAGGGTTTGGGGTTTAGGGTTTTAGGTTTTAGGGGATCACTTAGGTGGACCCCCCACCCGGTAATAGTGGCTATAAAGGAGCCCTGTTAGGGTTTAGGGATTTTAGGGTTTAGGGTTTTAGGGATTTTAGGGTTTAGAGCTTAGGGAAGTAATAGTGACTATAAGGGATACTAGTATCTATATTAGGGTCCTCTTAGAGTCCTATTATACCGCTATTACAGGGTGGGGGGTCCACCTGAGGCATCATCCGAACGTGGACAGGGTTTTATAGGGTTTGCCTAGACCCTCCAATGTAGTTCCTTTTTGGGCTTGGTATGGTTTAGGGGTTTAGGGTTTAGAGGTTTGGGGGTTTAGGGCTTAGGGTTTAGCGGTTTAGGGTTTGGGGTTTAGGGTTTAGCGTTTGGGGTTTAGGCTTTAGGATTTAGGCTTCAGGGAGGGTCGCCTGGTATACCTGTAGACCCATATGATCATTCGGTCATGCCCATCATTGCAGCACTTACTAAGTCACCTGACTCTCCAAGTTAGCTTTAAGGTTCAACGCCCAGGGTTTAGGTAAACCCTAAACCCTAAACCCCATTGTGTCAGGCGTGAAGACTTTGAGGCTCCCTGTTCACATTTGTGAATTGCTTGTTGACTCCGAAGCCTGAATCCTAGGGCCCTAGGGAGTGGCTAAACGTTCCTATGGTGACCTTGGAACCCTAGTAAAAGAATCATTTTTTGCTATTCCTTAGGAGTATAATAAGCAAAAAGTAGAAAATAATTCCAAGTACCCTAAGGTTCAAGGATCATGGATTGTAGCCGCTACTTGTTTTTCTATCGGCCTGTGCCTTAGCATTGGACAAGTTTTCTTGCTCCCGAACATGCTGGGATCAATGGATGCCCTTCATGTGACGCCTATGTTTGAGACATCTTGATCTCATGGAATCCGTGGAGAATTGCATGTATTTCCTAAAGTCACTGTACGGTAGTTTCGGAAAATGTCGGCTTTATGGCCCTTTAGTCCCTAAACCCTGGGAGACGTCTACTTCCCTTACAAATCCCGAAGCATCTGCAGGGTCCCGAAGGGCACCTTTGTGTTGCGAAGTTCCCAGTCCCTACGCCAGCGCATCAAGAAGGGTTCGGGTCTGTTTTCGGTGCAGGTGTAAAGTGTTTGAGGTCTAGCTGTCGGGCTTCCACATGAACAGCCCCAGACCCTAAGCCCTAAAACGTGAACTCAAACTCACGAGGGTGTAAAAATCCCATGCGGAATGCAATGATGTTAACCTATCAATAAATAAAGCGGATGACGGTATGATATTCTGAAATTCCCACCGGGCCAGAAAAACTCTGGAAGACAACTCTTGCTTTGTAACAGGTTCGGAGCCCGAAAAACTACAGAGAAGTTCCATCAGCAATTAAAACAAGCCAGTCGCAATGATGATATTGTTCGCCCCAAAATTCCCCGATCTTGAGACATTTCCTTCTCCTTTGTACTGCTCGTACTACGAGCTGCACTACGTAGTCCTACCCCCATCCCCTTGTTTATTATTGCACCCACCCCCCCCCCCCAAAGACCAAAAAACGCAAATCTGGGCTTATTGTTATTATTGACAGGTCAACATTACTCCCCAATATAGACTTAGGATTGTATCCTGGTTTGGTTATAGTGCTTTATAAGCAGGAATTCAGAATCTTGTTTTTTCAACCAAGCAAGAAACACTATGCTAAGACGGTAAACCCTAAGCCCTAAACCCTTGACACTGACCCCCCTGAAAGCCGGTAGATACCTTATGCAATCCCGGTGTAAGGCCCCGTATAACCCATATATACCCTCTTCATAGTCCTTCTGAATCCCGATATAGCTAGCCACTTGAGAGGGCCTAGATAAGTATTTCCATGTCTGTTAGTTTCTATGTTCTGTTCCATTCATTCTGATCTCCATTCCTGAGGTAACATCCCTCGACCCGAAACTACCTAGCAGCCCTAAAACAGACTCTTAAATCCCCCTGACCCTGAGATCTTGGAGCATAAATGTGTATACACACAGACCTGGACCCTAACCCCCAAACCCTTCTCTTTTTACAACCCAATTCCTGGAGGTTCCTGGACTCGCTTGCTGGCAAGCTGGCGAACCGCCTGGGCGGCATGGGAATGCAGGCAGTTTTGTGGTGTAAGGCTATGATACTTCATATCATTATTATTCATATTATTAAGAGTATTATCATTACTTCTATTATTAATATCATTATTAAGATTACTATTCCCATTATTCTCACTCTTTCTGTGTTTCTTGAAATATTATCTTTGTTACTATTCCTACAACTTTGTTATTGCTACTGTCATTTTTTTTTGCCGGGGGATGGGCTCAGTGTTTGCGGGTTCAACTATCGACCCCAGAAACCTCACGTAGGGTCCTCCCGGGCCCAGGATATAACCATTGCGTTCAGCTTACATATCAAATGGGAATACCAGCGCCCAATACCAAGCCAAAGAAACATCTTGACCCTAATTCCAAGACCATTTCAACCTTAAAGCCCTAATCCTAAACCCTAAGCCCTGGGTCCTAAACCCTAAATCCTAACCCTCCTCAAAACAAGGCGATAGCGAAGCCTGGATATGATGAGAATATCTATATATGTGTATATTCCGGTATACCCCCTTTTATCGTCCAGATAGAATTAACCCCTATGTAACTCCCAGACACAAAGGCCTAAGCAGTGTTTACAAGTCAGTTCAATATGATTATCCATCACCATGGGGCTTATACCCCTAAACGCTCCACCCCAAATGACTCCATATAATCCGTTCACTTACATAGCCCCGCTAAAGAGCCTGCAGCAAGTACAACCTCTCATCTTTAGATCGTTGCATATTGTTTCCCATTTTCTCGTCCGTTTGATTCTACATTTATTGCTGTAATATGCCCCAGGCCCTAAAACCTTCATCACCTAGTTTCAGGTGCCCAGGCTAGTGAGGGTGTAGGTTGCTTTGCAGGTCAGCTCAAGGGGTTCAATTTTCTGGGCAAACCGCTCCACTCTCCCCCTTTTGTATATGTGATGTGACATGATTAGGGTTTTAAGGCTTTGGGGCCTTTAGGGTTTTTAGGGTGCTTAGGGTTTCAGGGTTTATTACAACCTCTTTTTCAACACCACTTTGTCTATTTGTTCTTTTTGAGCCTTCCTTTTTTATGGGATGAAGACCATGCCCCCTTGCCCCCGTCTATGGCCAGCCAAGGTTTTTGTGAGCACCAACACACCAAAAAGTCGCTTCAAAGAAGCCCCGTGTTTGAGGCATGTTGGATCGTAAGGGGCATGGTAATAACCTTATGTCCCGATATAACCCCTAAACCCTAAATATCCTTATATGTTCCCTATAACGTTACATGCAACTCCATCCCCAAACCCTGAACCCTAAACCCTGATTAAAATGGAAAAAGGCCCGTTAAAACACAAAAGAAAAAAACACAATTTTCTAGTCCCTCTTAAGTAGATCGAAGATGGCTTTGGGTATATTATAGTAAGATCCCCATCTACACCATATTCTATCTACTTAAGGGGGACTATAAGTCCTGAGCCCCTCCCCAAACCCTACACCCTAAACCCTAAACCCTGAATCCCCCAGACCCTAAACCCTAAATCCCTAAACCCTAAATCCCTAAACCCTAAACCCCAAACCCTAAACCCCAAACCCTAAACCCCAGGGCCCAGCAATGACGGCGGGCGGCCATGCTTCGTCGACAGGCTTCGGGGGCTCCTTGGCTGCACTTCAGGGTTACTTGGAGGGGTTTAGGGGTTTGAGGGGTTTAGGGGGTTTAGGGGGTTTGGGGGTTTGGGGGTTTAGGGGTTTTAGGGGTTTAGGGGTTAGGGGGTTTCGGGGTTTCGGGGTTTAGGGGTTTAGGGGTTTAGGGGGTTTAGGGGGTTTAGGGGTTTAGGGTCTAGTGTTTCGGGGGACTTAGTAAGTGGGTTAATAATGGGGATAGCTGCGGTTATCATATGGTTTATGGGGTTATAAGTATACTTACTAAGTCCCCCTGACCTCCGAAGTAGGGTTGACAGTTTAGGAGTTGGGGCCAGTTAGGGCTTAGATTCGGGGTTGAGGGCTCAGGGTTTAGGGCTAGGTTTAGAATTTAGGGTTTAGGATTTAGGATTCAGGGTTTAGATTTAGGGCTCAGGTGATGGGAGTGGGCGTGTGGGGCATAGGAGTTAGAATCGAGCGTTTAGGATTCAGGATTGAGGGTTTAGTTTAACGGTTTTGGGTTGCGTCGGCTGCGGAAAGAGGCGAGACTCTTCACTGCCGACCTGGTCTTGGTGTCAGCGCTGGTCCAAGTTCTACCTACCGAGCCCTAAACCCTAGTCCCTAAACCCTAAACCCTCAACTCCTAAACCCTAATCCCTAAACCCTAATCCCTAAACCCTAATCCCTAAACCCTAATCCCTAAACCCTAAACCCTAAACCCTAATCCCTCAACTCCTAAACCCTAAACCGGGTTTAGGGTTTGCCTTGGCTGTGGCTTCCCAAAATTAGAGTACTCTTTGGGGGTCCCCATAGTAAGGTTTAGGGTTTCGGGGTTTAGGGGTATTTTGGGGGTCTGTATTGAGGTCCCCCTATTTAGGGAAACTAATCACTCCGCTGGAACCCTGGTAGAAATCATAACTTCAGCTGGTTCTTAGCAGCATCATAGAGAAGTTATTTCTGGGGAGCCTCAAGGAAACATAGCCCTAAACCGGATGAGCCCTGCATCCTAAGCCCCTAAACCCGAAACCCTGAATAAAGTCTCGCCTCAAAGCCTTCGATCTACTCACTGTCATCGGTAGGGAATGGAAGAACTGCGTGGGAAGCTATCCAAGAAGGGCTGGCCCCTTAAGACAAAAACCCCTGCGAGGATTGCAGAATCCTTCCCAAGCCTCTTAGAGTTTAGGGTCCAAATGAAAAGGAATGGATCCTTGTAGTAGTCCCTATATAACCCATTATAGTAGTTTCCATTCTTTTTCCATTCCTTCATTCCCAGCTAACCAGAGATTTGGGGCCTATGACTCCATGCCCGAAATCGTGAACTGTTGTCTTGAAAACAGCTTTGGAATCATGCTTAGTAAAACCCCCCCCCCCCGCCCGCAAATACACGGCGGACATCTTTTTTGGGTAGGGTTCCAGGGCAGTTTCAGTGAATACAGAAATTTTGCTAAGCGATTAGGAGGGCGTTTATTCGGGGACGTCCCCTAACAGGGACGCGCAATTGCGGGAAATGGCCATGTACAAAGGCTCGGTCGACCTCTGTGAAGCCCTTGCGGACACATAAAAGTGTCGACCATACGATATGCAAACCCTGCCCCAACATCCTTCACCCTAGGCAAAAGCCCTGAACTCCATGTAGCCCTTTGTTTAAAACGCTGTGTGACCATAAGAGTTCTTATGGAGCATACAGCAACCAGTTCCGGATCGACCACTTCTGACATGGCACAGAAGGAGTAATCCCTTCATACTGTTATAAGACCCCCCCCCCATCCCACACACACCTCTAATATGTATTATGTACATATGTAACTCGGTAAGGTCTCTTAGGGGGGCAACATTGATTTAGTATTGGCAGCTGGGGGGTATTTACGGTTAGTACGAGGGGAGTACTGAGTAAGACTTCTCATCTGCGCCCTCCCCTTCCCCAGGGTTTCGGGTCTAATCACTGGCCTGTAAGCTACACATGAACCTCCAGGTGAAAGAAGGTCCCTACCCTTAGCATCAAACCTTCAAACTTACACCCGAAACCGTAAGCTCTAAACCCTAATCCCTATAGACCCAAAGCCCTGCACCCTACATCCTAAACCCCTCTAAACCTGATACCCCCGCAAATCCATTCGGCTCAAGGCACCTTCCTTGGGCAGACGAAGCGTCCTGAACCGCCAGCATTCCAGGAGGGCGCCATCGGCCCTGACGGGAACAAGGCGCGGTGGTTGGGGCCATGTGCTTGAGTTTGGGGGTTCAGGGTAGACAAGTTTAGATAGATATGATGCTGATGACCGACATGGGGCGGCGCTTGCAATGGTAGTTTTAGATGCTCATGAGCCTTTACGTAGACTTTCTGTACCAGATGTTCATTGGAATTCTGTAAGGTGTTGGTCGGGATTTGCAACGCTCTATCTGGATTTTGCAGCTGTAGATCTGGATCAAGGCTGCACAGTTCAATGCGCAGAATTTTCAAGGCTCAAGCGGCTTCTGAATTTCAGCAGAATTTGGAAGGTATTGCGGGGTGCTGTTGGCTCTACTAAAACCCTAATATACTAGATTCCCAAGATAGGGGGACCCCAATATAGACCCTAATATATTCACAGCCTTATTAGGGTGACCCCAAAACGGTACCCCTAATTTTGGGATACTCCCATATATCCCTATGCGCACTGGCCGGAGGGATCCCAGAGCTACTTTTTGCAATGGCGCAGCATGGATTGGGGAGTGGCGTCGGGATTGATCAAAGCAGTTTAAGTTTCTACCTATAATGGAGAATCAAATGGAAAAGGAAATGGAAGATGAAATGGAAACTGGGGGAATATAGGAATGTGAGGAAAGGTCTCACTGGTTCCCACCACTGTGTAAAGAACGGACTCTAAACCAAAATTGTCATCGCTGTAGTCTCTGTGGATGAAGGTGCGTGAGTTTTCCAATCAATCTGCGGTGATGTCTTGCATTGCTCCCAACGTTTAATCCATCACCCCAAAACCTGATTCCTGAAACCCTCATCACCGAACCTCCAAACTTAGCCATAAACCCTGAGCCCTAAGCCCTCGTCCCTGAGCCTCAAAAGCCTTTGGATCCTAATCCCTGATCCCTAAACCCTAAGCCTTAAATCCTAACCCATCAGCCCTACAACCCTTGCTGCCCCCTGCCACAGGCCACACTTCCCCGCGCACTTCAGGTGGGCGGCGGCCAGCCAGGTCAGGGGGAAAGGGGGTTAAAGGTTTTGGTGTTCTATGGGGGTCGTCTAGGGAAATACAGGGGTTCTATTGGGGTCATTATGTTTTGTGGTGAACATATTATATATATGACATATACACATATATATATACAACAAACTGAAAACCATGGGTCATACAGGGATATAGAAGTTAAGATAGGAAATGGACCTAAATCCTGAACTGCCCTCAACCCTAAACCTATAAGTTAAGACAGGAAATGGTCACTGGGGGTCGACTGGGACATGCAAGCTTCAGGGTTCACTTGCTTGTTGTTAGTCGGGAATGGTAAAGCAAACGGAAAATGAAATGTTCGCCAGGAGGTTCATAAGGATGCTCCAGGGTTGAGGTTTAGGGTGAAGGGCGAACTTGCTGGTTGTTAAGAGGGAAGATAGGAATGGAAAAGAACATGTCAACTATGCGTACTTTTGGGTTATATAAGGGCTACTGTAGGGATCCAGTCCTCCATTCCCTTCTACTGCAGCAAGAAGGGTTTAGGGCTAAAGCCTCCTAAACCCTCAACCCTGAACCCAAGGTTCTCCGTGCTTCGGGAGGTGAGGGCTTATGTTTCCTTTTGAGGGGCTTCCTGGGGGTTATCCAGAGGTTGGGCTATGCGTTGTCGTTCCACCCATGTAGAGTGTGGTCTCGCTTTTGGGTGGGGGGCTGGTGTTGTTGTAAATGCTTCCTGCCAAGGATGAAATTAGCATGCGCTCATTGGCTCTAGCATTTAATCAGCATAACTCTGTTTGACATCTTGACTGCTGCATGTACCATGATGATGATAACAGTGAACAACTGCCAATTATGCGTGGTGTCAGAAAGTGCACAATCAGGATGTAATCGCAGTTTTCCAACTTAGAATTTTACATAGAATCCATGGGCATAAGGAGGACTAGCAAGCATTTAAACCTAAGCATTTAAATATTGAGGTAGGGGTTCTTATTGTAAAGAAGTATGAAGCCTATAGTTAAATGCTTCCTAGGGTTCCTAAGAGCATCCAGGTAAGCATCTCGAACGGGCCTTGCTCTGACAACAATCCCATAAACTCGGAGCTAGTTTCGAGGCAAATGTCAGCCTAACCCCCTAAAGACCCTGAAGCCCCAAAAGCCTAAACCCTCGCCCTAAAACTCGAAAGCGCTAAGCCCTAAAGCCCCGGAACCCCAAAACCGTTAACCCTAAGACCCGCCAAATCCCTAAACCCTATGACTCTAACACCCCAAAACGCTAAAACACCACAACCCTAAACCAAAAACCTTACCCCCCAAAAACCTGGAACCCTGAAAGCATTGAAGCCCTGAAACCCTTTCCTGCTGCCAAGTTGACAAGACGTCAAAGGGTGTGCAGCGCGGGGACAACAATGAGGCAAAGCAGTCATAGTGCTTTGTGGAGAGGGTTTTTTGGCGTGGTACGGTTTTAGCTTTTTAGGGTTTGGGGTTGCCGGCTTGTGGAGCTCTAGTGTTTTAGAGGTCTAGGGTTTTAGGGTTTTGGAGTTTCAGTGTTTCATCGTATCAGGGCTTTAGAGTTCTTAGGGGTTTAGGGTCTAATGTTAGCATGACATTAATAAGCCCCCCCCCAGAACTTGTTTTGCGATCTGGGCTTACGGAAGGGGGGAGGGGTCGCAATAACAAATGACCGGGCATGGGTAGGGCCAGGTACTGCAGCTCGTAAGACTAGAAGGGAATCTTTTAAAATCGGGACGTTTCCGGCCGGACAATTACGTTATTGTCACCATTTGGGCTTAAGTAGACCTTGTCGGGCTAAAAACTTGTTAGAAAGCAAATTTGATTGTCCGGGATTTTTCCGGCCCAGCAACTCAGTGCTATTGTCACCCCAATTTATAATGCTATGCTAACATTAGGGCTTAGGGGTCCTCCCTTTGTACCGTAAATACGTCATAGCTCCTCATTCTAGGGGCCTCGTGCAAGGCACCCCAATCAGCTGGGGGTGGCCAGTTTGTCAAAGCTATGGATTCTCAGTTTGGTGGCCAACTTATACCGAACTTGGCCCTACTGCTGGAAAAGTTGAAGCTTGTGCTTACTAGCCTTATCCTCAAATACCCGTGTCCCCGGCATCGCATCAGCGTCGCATTCTTATGTCGATCTTGGTCAGTCAGTGTAGTAGACGGGAACAGGAACATCAATCATTGGGGTGGTGTTTCTAGGGCTGGCAGATTAAGAAGGGTTCTAGATAGGATAGCCGCAGGCGCAGCCCTAGTTCCACCTATTTAAAAGTCGGGAGTTCTTCACCCTCAATTTCTTAGATTTTGTGGTGTGTCTGTTGGTGCACTTGGGTGTTGCGAAGCTGCGTCGCCAAGTTCTACCTAAAACCTGGCCCGACTAAGCGGCCAAAACATCGAAGGCTGCTTATCTCACCTTTAGGAAAATCTGCCAGTTGTTTTCTCCGATTCCCAGAAATTCTACCGTTGTGAAAATTTGGGTTCCCTTAAGGCATAGTTCCGCTTTTTGAGGTTCAGATGCCTTACACACAACCCCTAAGGGTCCAAGGACCCAAATAGTAGGGCTTCAGGGCCCAAATACCATTAAGAATTATTATAGTAAAAATGGCTATTATTTGTGTGGGTTTAGGGTTCCAGGTTTTTCAGTCAGGGCATGGGTGTAGGTTGTAAGGTAAGGTGAGTGCCTTCCAGGTCCACATGACCAACATGGACGTGAACGCCTTCACCCAGGAGCCTCTTCTCAGTGAACTTTGCCGGGGCTGTGCATTGAGGGGTTCAGGGATTCGGATTGAGGCTAAGCTAAAACTTCCAGAATCAAGAAGAATTCAGTAGCATAAGTGCTCCTGAAGCAGCCATCATATCCTGTGCCCCGAAACCCTGCTCGCATCATTGAGGCCCCCACATTGCGTGACTCCAGAACTTGCTCTTGCTCACAGGGCCTCTACTGGTTCTAGACTGGAAGTGCTATCTCGCGCTGCGTTGCCTTGATTTCTCCTGGAAAACGCTTAAAACTTTGAGTTGATGTTTAAGGTAGGCAATGTGTTTGTTGGCTTCTTATAGTGAGGGTGGAAGAAATTCTGTATGATATGGAGAGATTTTAGAGAATCTCTCCGTGCTGTGGGCTTCAACGTCAAGTTGTGCCTTGTTCCAGGAAGTTGTTAAGATTCTGGCTTCAACATGAGGTATAGTTAAACTCCTTAAAGGGGGGCTATCTAGGGGATGATATAGGGGCACTATGAAAGGGGTTATGTAGGGATACTAGGAGTTGAGACTATAGCTCAGGTGTTTTTTCAGGTATGAAGGGGCCTTGAAATGCAGCACAAAGTTGAGCTTTCAAGCCTTGGGTTTTGGCCCTCTTATACACAGAGCGCCACCACGCGCTTTAGGGTTTAGGGTTTAAGGTTTAGGGTTCACCGCCTAATCCCTGCGAACCCTCACACATGGCTGAAGAACGGAACGAAATCGGACAGGAAAAGATGAGAGGCGAATGCTATGTGCGCTTGTTACTGGGCAGACACAGATGCAGATTGGCTTCGGTTGGGGGTTCAGGGTTTATGCATGGCTCGTGTCGGAGTTGCAGAAATGGACTTTGGAGGGCTACCTAGAGATTTGGCACATTTGAATAGGATTGCAGGGCCTCTTAGGCAAGTACCTTTAAGTAGAAGCCTGAAAAATACCAACAGGATTCCTTGACCGCCTCTGCATGATCCATAGTCTAAACTCCGTACAGGGGGTTATATTGGGGAGTACTACAGGGTTATTAAGGGTAGCAGACCCCATTCTAATTGTTTGCACGAAGCATTCAGGACCCCTGCATTACCTTCTTAACCAGGGTTTAAGGTTTAGGGTTTAAGGTTTAAGGTTTAGGGTTTAGGGTTCAGGATTCCTGTCGCTTCTGCGATGTTGTGGGGGAGTCATGTGCAGCAGTGCGCTTCACGTGTGGTCACAGACTTTGAAACCTAAACCCTCAGCCTTAGGGCCCCCACAGCTGGGCACATAAGAAAACAAGAGCCCCAATATGCTATAGTAGCTTCCATTTTCTTTTCCAGTATAATATAACCCCAATATACTAAAGTAGTATGCTGCATTTACGAAGCCCTTCAGGGTTGAAAGCTGAGCATTGAGTCTGAGGTTTGGGGCTCAGACTGGAGAGGCCCAAGCAGACGTCAGGTTCCCCATAATGTCGATGCTATCCACCAGGAAATCAGGGGCTTAGGGTTTGAGCTCAGCAGCTTCTACTTGTGGATTGTCCTCAGCTCTCGTAAGCAATACTAATGTTTCGGGGCAGGCTGAGAAGAGGCGGCAGTGACAATAGGTTTGCTCACCATAGCCCGACCTACGAGAGACGCGGTCGGGAATGTCTGGTGGCCTAAGGCCACCACGAATGAAAGGTTAGGTGCAATGCCATGAAAACGTGTAGCCCTTGCCACGCAACACCCGCAATCAAGGTTTCTTTCAACCACCCAGAACCAGAAAACGCATACGAGATGTCACCATAAATTCCCAACCACCCTCCACCTCAAACCATAAAACTTTAAAAACAACCGGGCCCTCAAGCCTGAACCCTTAATCCCAAACTGACAGCCATGTCACCAAGGCTAGTGCACCCGGATGCTGCGTCTGCAAAGAAGGCCCTCATCCGCATGTAAGTCAGTTTCAGAGAATTCTGCGTCTTTTTGCACAAAGGCAGTGCTGTAGCTAGTTTATGCAGGTCACAAGCAGTTGCAGAAGTATTGATTGGAGTAATAGCCCTAAACCCTACAGAATCCTTAAA